>OU963911.1:5000-10000 GCA_902850365.2 Chilo suppressalis | reverse complement strand
TGCGGAGTCGATACCCTCAGATGCGCCGAGGGGAAGGAAAACTGCTAAGAGGGTTGGTCGAGCGGTCACCACAGGGGCTTACTTCGGGGTATCAGAGGCAAGAAAGCTGAATAAAAGGCTAGAGATGCATGAATACCAGGAGGAACCGGAGGAGTTGATGGATCCAAAGAACAAGGACAAGGGAAGGGAGGAATCTTGTTCAGAGGAAAGGGAAAGTAGGACTCCCATGTCAGCGGAAGTCTTAAAAGCTAGGGCTCTGGAGCATGTTGATGCGGTCCTGACGGTCTCCCGAAAATCTAATAATTTGAAAGGGACCATGAAGAAGGTACTGAATGATGCAGGGGCAGCTCTAACTGAGTTAATAGAAAATATGACGACAATAAATATGACGGAGGAGACACGTCGCCTTAAGGCCAGTAATGAACGACTGCTTAAAGAGGTGGCAAATTTAAAGAAGGATGTGAAAGCACTCCGCCAGAACATCGCGGAAAAAGCAGTCAGGGCCAATGTGCGGACACCAAAGGCTGCAAAACAGAAGGACCTTACAACGGTGCAAGACGTGACAGTCCCTATAGGTCAAATGATGGATGACCTTAAACGATCATTAATGGAATCAGTAGGGACCATGATTAGTGTGCGGATGGAGGGCCTCGAACAGCGGATGAAGGAGGCTGAAACAAAGGGTAGGACGCCACAGCACCCAGGGAAAAGAACGGAGAAGTCGGTGGAAACCAGACCAATGAGGGAAGCAGACTGCACAGGAAGCGTGGCAGTAACTGCAACGCAGACTAAGGGGACAGTACAACCTGAGCATTCAGCCCCACAGGAAGAATGGACAAAGGTGACGAACAAGAGCAGACCAAAGAAGAAGACGACTGTTACAGGAACGTCAGAAGAAGCCAGGCCTCCTCCTCCACCTTCTGCGACGTCGTACTCTTCAATGGCGAAGAAAAAGGGGCAACCCCCTAAACCGGGTGGTTCAAAACCAGCTGCTCCCAAGCCAAAGAAGCTTTCGGCTCCAAAGACGGCTGCAGTGGTGCTCACCGTTACCCCTGAGGCAGGTGAAAAAGGTGCGACGTATGCCACGGTAATTGCAAAGGCCAAGAAGGAGATCAACATCACGGAGCTTGGATTCCAGGGGATGACGGTGAAGACAACTGCCACGGGGGCACGCCTGTTTGAGATCCCTGGAGAAGATAGGGTAGAGAAAGCGGATAAGCTAGCCAAAAAGCTCAAGGAAGTGCTGGAAGGGTTGGCGACGGTTGCGAGGCCTACTAGATGTGTGGACATCAACATCTCCGGACTTGACGATTCAGTCGAGATACAGGAAGTAAAGGATGCCATCGCACAGAAAGGAAGCTGCAGCGCCGAGCAGGTGAAGGTTGGGGCGATCCGAACCGGACCTGGAGGAATGGGGGTGGTACTGGCAAAGTGTCCAGTGGCAGCAGCTAAAGTAGTAGTGGAGGCCGGGAAATTGAAGGTGGGGTGGTGTGTGGCCCGGGTCAGAGCTCTCGATCCCCTTCCCATGCGCTGTTTCAGGTGTATGGGAATCGGGCACACCAGGCAGTTATGCCCGTCTACGGTGGACAGAAGCGGAACTTGCTTCAGATGTGGGGAGAGAGGTCACAAAGCGGCCACTTGCGCAGCAGAGCCAAAATGCATCGTATGTGCTGAGGCGAACCTACCGGCAGGACACTTAATGAGTGGAAGAAAGTGTGCACCTCCCGCCACAAAGGCGAAATCGACCAAATCGAAAAGACAGGAAGTGCCAGCGAGGGATACAGGAGCGGAGGAGGCCCAAATAAGTCTTAATGACCAGACACCACCTCAACTTCCTTCAATGTAATCTCAATCACTCCGCCCGGGCGCAGGACCTGGTCATGCAGTCGGCGGCGGAGTGGGGTATAGATGTGGTTGTAGCTGCAGAACCATACTCAGTACCACCCAACAACAAATGGGCAGGAGACATGGAAGGTTCGGTCGCGATAATGGCAACATTACAGGATGCGTACTCCCCCCCTCTCTGTGTTGTAGAAAGGGGATCAGGATATGTGGCGGTGACTGTGGGAGAACTGGCCATAATTGGGGTCTATTTCTCTCCTAATAGGGGTGTGGCTCAGCTGCAGGCGTGGCTGGATGTGCTGGGAGGTGCAGTCAGGCGTATGGCTCCACGTCAGGTGGTGGTGCTTGGGGACTTCAACGCGAAGCACCCAGCGTGGGGGTCCCCACGCACGACACCAAGAGGAGACTCAGTCTGGGAATGGTCAGTCACATCGGATCTGATACTGCAGAACAGGGGCACACACCACACATGCGTTAGGATGAACGGAGGTTCAATTGTAGACCTAACGTTCGCTTCTCCTACGGTAGCTGCCCGTATCCAAGGATGGAGGGTGTTGCCAGAAACGGAGACCCTATCGGATCATCTTTATATCCGCTTTAGGGTTTCACCACCTCCAGATCTGGAATTTCGACAGGATAGTGGGGAGCACTTTCGACGCTGGGCGGTCGCTAGGTTTGACATGGAAGCGGCAGAAGAAACGGCACTTACTGAGGCGTGGGTTCTTCAAGGCAGGCCAATAGACGATATTGGCACAAGAACAGAACGCCTCATGAGAGCCTTGAGGAAGGTATGTGACGCTTCCATGCCAAGAGTCACAGCTAGACCACACAAACAGGGAGTGTATTGGTGGTCTCAAGAGATAGCGGTGCTACGAAGAGCCAGCATGAGAGCCAGAAGGGAGCTACTGAGATACTGCCGTAGGAGAGTGAGAGTAGAGGAGGAAGAGGAGCGTCTCAAAGTGGCCTATAGGGAGGTAAAGGGTAGACTGAAAGAGGAGATTTGCAAAGCGAAAGAGTCGGCGTGGAAGGAATTCATAGAGGAATTGGATGCGAATCCATGGGGGCGTCCCTACAAAATGATACGCAACAAAATGCGACATGAGGCGCCCCCAATCAACACGATGGATCCGATACTTCTGGAGCGAGTTGTTGCCCAGCTGTTCCCGGAGGAGCCGCCAACGGTGCCTCCGTTAATAGCGCCAGAAGTTCACGCAAACGTGAATGGGGAAGGGGATATTCCACTGATTACGGAAGACGAGCTCGAGGATGCCCTTGAGAGACCGAGGCGAAAAAAGAAGGCTCCCGGACCAGACGGGATCCCCGGGCGAGCACTAGTAACTGCTCTTAAGCACCTAGGGGAAGAGTACAGGGAGCTCCTGAACAAGTGCCTGTCAGAAGGGGAATTTCCCACGGTGTGGAAAAAAGGTCGTCTCTGTCTTCTTAGGAAGGAAGGCAGGCCAATTGATTCTCCGTCGGCTTATCGACCTGTCGTGCTGCTGGACGAGGCGGGTAAGACATTCGAAAGAATACTCGCTGACCGCATCGTTCAGCACCTGGAAACGGTGGGCCCTAACCTGGCGGAGAACCAATATGGCTTTCGGAGAGGCAGATCGACAGTAGACGCCGTCTTGGCACTGAGAAGGCTAACGGAGGCAGCAGTAGAGAGGGAGAACAGGTTGTGGCTATATCCTTAGATATAGCCAATGCATTCAACTCACTACCGTTCAGCTGCATCAAGGATGCACTTCGCTATCATGGGCTGCCGCGGTACCTACAGAGGGTTGTCGAGCGGTACCTGGAAGGGAGAAAGGTGGTCTACGTAAATAGGAGCGGGGAATTAATTGAAAGAGAAATGGTATGCGGGGTTCCACAGGGGTCCGTCCTCGGGCCGCTCCTGTGGAACCTCGGGTACGATTGGGTACTCAGGGGGGTTCTCCTTTCTGGATTAAATGTCGTGTGCTACGCGGATGACACACTGATCACAGCTAGGGGGAAAACACTGCAAGAGGCAAGGCGTCTGGCTAGAGTTGGTGCACACCTGGTAATAGGGAGAATCAGGCACGTTGGACTAAGGGTTGCAGTCAGTAAAACAGAGGTAATCCTCTTCCATGGGCGGGGGGACAAACCACCAGGTGGGACATTTGTTGTGGTCGACGAATTGAGGGTCCCGATGAAGCAACAAATGAAGTACCTAGGGTTGGTACTGGATGGTAGATGGTCCTTCAAGGAGCACTTCCGACAGCTGGCTCCCAGACTGGTCAACGCGGCTGCAGCTATGAGCAAGCTCATGCCGAATTTAGGTGGCCCCAGCAATGCCTGTCGGAAGCTGTACACGGGGGTTGTAAGATGCATGGCTCTGTATGGGGCACCCGTATGGGCGGTGGGACTTAACAAGGAGTGCAAGGATCTCCTCCGTAAACCCCAAAGGGTAATAACCCTCAGAGCCATTCGAGGGTACAGGACAATCTCGTGGGCCGCTGCATGTGTGCTCGCAGGAACGCCTCCGTGGCACCTAGATGCCTTGGTGCTTGCAGAGGTTTATAGAGGAAGGGTAATGGCGAGGGAGCGTGGGGAGAGACCAGCGCCCGAGGAGCTTGCGCAAATAAGGCGCGAGACAAGGGAGCACCTGCTAGAGCTTTGGCTCCAGCAAATAGAGACGTCCACGGCAGGAGTACGGACGCTGCAAGCGCTACGTCCGGTGCTCGAGCAATGGATGACAAGGGGTTGGGGGGCACTTACCTTTCGGCTGGTGCAGGTACTTTCCGGACACGGATGTTTCGGAAAGTATCTGCATCGGATCCAGAAAGAGGAGACCGAGTCGTGCCATGAGTGCGGTGCTGCTGTGGACACTGCTGGGCATACCCTAGAGGAATGTCCAGCGTGGTCGGGGCAGCGTCGTACGCTGGTGGCGACGGTGGGGGGGGATCTCTCCCTGCCCAGCATAGTCGGAGCTATGCTGAGCAGTGAAAGGTCTTGGGGTGCAGTGGCCTCCTTTTGCGAGGAGGTTATCTCGCAGAAGGAGGCCGCTGAGAGGGTTCGTGAGGAGCATGCTCACGCGGATTCTCTTCGCCGCCGGGGGGTGCGGGCTAGGAGAAGGCGTAACAACCGACTCTTAGTCAACACCGACGGAGGCCAGCGGGGCCCGGACTTGGGAGGTC
>OU963910.1:24300894-24316445 GCA_902850365.2 Chilo suppressalis | reverse complement strand
AAACGATGAAAGCACAGCATATCTCCTGATGGAAGAACAAAAGAAAGTGATGGATGCAATTTTAGACAATAGGAAAGAAATAATAACAGGAAATAGGAAAATGGAAACAATAGAAGAAATAGGGAAAAAAGGGAATGATAATATAGGAGATATAGAAAGTATGCTAAGCACCACAATGCAAGAAAGTAGAATAACACTAGAGGAACAGGGGAAAATTAAAGAAACAATTTTAGGAAATAGAAAGGAAATAATAAGGGGAAACAGCATTATGGAAATAATAGAAAGTAGACAAAGAGAAGTAGGGACACAAATCACAGGGGAAAAAAGGGATATAGAAGGGATAGTGAAAGAAAAGATGGATGAAATCAGAAAGGATACGTATGCAGAGAGAGTAAAAGGGCCAGCTACTATGATGGAAACTTTACATTCCATCATAGTAGCATCAACGGACGTAACGCAAACAAGTGAAGAAGTGATTGAAGAGGTGAAAAAGAGTGTGGATGAAAAAGGAGAATGGATGGAGGTAAAAAAGATAAGAAAGGCAAAGGGACAGAAGGTCATAATAGGGTGTGCTAGGGAGAATGAAATGGAAAGACTGAAAGAGGAATTGGAAAGGAACAAAAAACTGATAGTTGAAAGAGCTAAAAATAAAAACCCGTTGATAGTGGTTAAGTACGTAAGAGGAGAAAACAAGTCGGAGCAAGTTATAGAGGCAATAAAAAGAAAGATAGGAAAAAGAACGAAAGGGAATAGCAAAGAGGAAGGAAAAGAGGACATAGAGGCAGTAACTGAAAGGACAACTAGAAATCCACATGTGGCACACGTGGTCCTGAGAGTGGCCCCGGCAATATGGCTGCAGCTGACAGAGGCGGGGACCCTTCAACTACGCTGGGGACCATCCAGAGTAGAAGATCAGTCCCCGCTAATCCAGTGCTCCCGCTGCTTGGGCTTCGGCCACATCAAGCGGGTCTGCCAGGAGCCGCTGGACAGTTGCAGCCACTGCGGGGAGACCACAAGTATGCCACATGCGCAAATAAGGAAGAAGTGCCATGCTGCCAAAATTGCAAGAAAGTAAAAAGTAAGGATACAGCACACAATACCTTCAGTAACGCATGCCCACAGAGGGCTATATGGGATAGGATAGCCAGATCAAAAGTCGCGTACCACTGCTAAGGGCGAAATTAGGAAAATAGCTACAGAAATTAAAGAAATAAATAGGAAAATAAATAGGGTAATAGGTATACAAATAGACAATAGGGGAACGCAAAGTAAAGCCAAAGATCAAAAGTAGACGGGACTCCACTGGGAGGAAACGCAAAGGGAAAGGTGAAAACTGAAAAGTGCGCGCAGGAACAGCCAAAACAAACAGGGTTGCAAATATGATATTTGCAAATCCTGTCTTGCGGAAGCTGAACCTGCGAGCACTTACTCAACCCCAAAGACTCCGAGTGGAGTCAAACTTAAGTAACTTAGGATTAGGTAAAAAACTGAAAACGGTTAAATGTTAAAAAGAACGAAAGTATACTATAAGGAAAAATATGTAAATGGAAACAAAATGTAAACGGAATAAAAAATGTAAATGTAAATGTAAACCAAGAAATGTAATAGAATGTAAATACAAGAAAATAAAATGTAAATGTAAATATGTTATAAGACAAAGAAATGAAAGCTGTAATAAGAATAAGTAACTCATGTAACTAGAATAAGAAAAAGAAGTAGAGATTAAGCATAGACGATGTAAATAGAGTAAGAAAATTAGAAAATAAGACAAAAGACCAGATATTAATCTGAGCATAGCAAAATAGTATAGATAAGAATAGATATAGGAAAGTATAAAGCAAAAACATAAAGTATAAGGAACCAATAAATGTAAAATAATAGTCAATAGAAAAAGGAAATGTATTAGAATAAGAAAGATTTGAAAGATAAAAAGAAAAAGAAACACAAAAAGAAAAATGTGTAAAAAATATATATAAGCGCGAAAAATAAACGTGCTTTTAAAGCAAAAAAAAAGAAAAATACGAAAAGACACACCAAATATAAACAAGTAAACAAAGACCTGCAACAAAGTGGGGAGCAGCTGAAAAAAAAAAAAAAAAAAAAAAAAAAAAAAAAAAAACCTAACCTAACCTAACCTAATAACCTAACCTAACCTAACCTAACCTAACCTAACCTAACCTAACCTAACCTAACCTAACCTAACCTAACCTAACCTAACCTAACCTAACCTAACCTAACCTAACCTAACCTAACCTACTAACCTAACCTAACCTAACCTAACCTAACCTAACCTAACCTAACCTAACCTAACCTAACCTAACCTAACCTAACCTAACCTAACCTAACCTAACCTAACCTAACCTAACCTAACCTAACCTAACCTAACCTAACCTAACCTAACCTAACCTAACCTAACCTAACCTAACCTAACCTAACCTAACCTAACCTAACCTAACCTAACCTAACCTAACCTAACCTAACCTAACCTAACCTAACCTAACCTAACCTAACCTAACCCTAACCTAACCTAACCTAACCTAACCTAACCTAACCTAACCTAACCTAACCTAACCTAACCTAACCTAACCTAACCTAACCTAACCTAACCTAACCTAACCTAACCTAACCTAACCTAACCTAACCTAACCTAACCTAACCTAACCTAACCTAACCTAACCTAACCTAACCTAACCTAACCTAACCTAACCTAACCTAACCTAACCTAACCTAACCTAACCTAACCTAACCTAACCTAACCTAACCTAACCTAACCTAACCTAACCCAGTTGCCCCGCATCCGTAGACCCGAGCGTCACGTTTTTGTAGTGCTCCGTCTTTAAAAAATCAAAGTACCGGTAAAAGTAAAGCGAAATAACAAGTGCAATACGTCAAAAGATTCGTCTCGACGAGACGAATCCAACAGTGTGTCACACTTAGGTGTGAAAAGTGAAAAAGTGACGAAAAGTGCAAAAAACCTGAAATTTGAGGTTATTCCGGACTTTGGAGCTGAATATCAAAAACGAAAGCGGCGACCCACTTCTTGAACTGTGGGGAGTCTTCATCCGACCCGAAGATCATCAGGGGAAAATCTTAGATTTTTCCAGCCCGAAACCAGGGACTTTCCTAAGAAAGTCCCCTCACCACGTGGCCACGAGGTCCTGGATCTACGCCAGAGACACCCACCAAACCATCAAAAACAGGAAGAGGACATCGCAGCGGACCGGGTGGAGTTTTCAGCGACCATTTTCAGGCTGAAACAAGGAAGATACAAGGTCCAGTACATTTTTAAATTTAAGATTAGCTTTAAGAGTATCTATAGAAAAAACCAGATCGTAAAGTTATATATTAAAAATCAAAATTATATTTAGCATGTATTACAGATCATTAGTATAAAATTTCGGAATTTTTTATTGTATAAATACGGAGATATTCGACTTTTAGGACGAGCGGGGCGAACGGCACGAAAACAAAAGTCAAATATCTACCGGTTTTTTATTTAATCAAAATCTGGTTTTCACTATTACAGGAGGACGCTGACCCGGGCTATCCCGTGGGACAAAAATTTTTCGTTAAGTAAACATACCAGCGCAAACAAACGCAGTTTTGTAGCTGAAAAAATCTTTTCAAAATTTTATAACCTTTTATTTTATGCTTTAACATAAAATAAAAAATCAAAAATTTATATCACGGGAAAGGCCGGTTCACCCCCTATCTTGTAGTATTAAGTTTTTAAGGGTAGGTCTCGGCTTTTCCGAGCGCCACCCCCCCAAAGACCAAACGGTAAAATCATCCGACCGCATTAGTAAGTTTGTAAAAGATCGCGACGTGAAAAATCACTTTTTTATTATTGATATTTTTTAAATTATTTTTATATGACCAGATAGCTTGTTATGTAAAACCATTTTTGACGGAAAAATTTTTATTTTCGGACCACCCCGTCCAAAGATATAACCAATCAAAAATAAAAATTTTTACCAAACGCAATTTTTGAAATTTTCAAGTTATAAATTGAAATAAAAGTGTATATAATAGATATTTAATTACAAATTTTTTAGGAAAGGTAAAACCCATATAGACGGTTATAATAAACCACGTTTTAACGATAAGGGTTAATACCCGGATAAAATATAGTGCAAACAAATCTTTTTGCGGTCATTTTTAAGAGACTTGGCAACGAATATTGCTTTTTAAAAATATAAATATCTATTTAATTGTTGTGTTTTATATATCTACGTATAGCTTAGAAAAGGCCCTTTACACCTGTTTTTAAAAAATTTTGAAAATCAAAAACGGCCCCGAGCGCCGTCCGTCGCAAGATTCAGGAATTTACATAAAAACCGCACAGATAAGTTTGTTTAGTTTTAAGATTTTATTTTGTGAGTGTCCCCTTTGTTTACATTTTTTCGCGTGCAATAACTTTGAAGTTTATTATCCTAAAATTATAAAATTTATATCGCCACATAGACTAGTCTTTCCCCTATCTACCAAGCTTTTTAAAATAATTTTCCCACCCCTACTTTTTAAAATACTGACAATTAATCAAAGAGAGGGAAAAAAGTGTTTAATACTAAATATCTCGGAAAATATTAATTTTTCAAAAAAATATCCGGGAGGTTTTTGGTCCAAGACAGCCCCCTTTACAGGAGTCCGAAACTAAAAACCACCCGGGACAACCCTTAGACGGAGAAAATAAGCCACGCCCCCATTAATCAAGAACTTAGAAAAATAACGGACAAAAAAGTAAAAACAATAAAAAAGGGAACACTTGGAGAAATCTCCCATATAGGGTTCCTTGGGGAAATAGTCTTAGATTAACCAACACTACCGCATCGGGGCATAAAAAACTACCCCCAACCCCAAGTCACCCCTAATTTGGGAATAACCCATCTCGGAAACTACTGGGCCGATTTCGACCGGACTTTGACCCACCGGTCACAAAAAATTTCCCAAACCCGGTAGAGCACCGACCGACTCTATATAGAGTCAGTAGAGACCGGGAAAATTAATTTAAGTTTTTAATAGGGCCTTTTCTATAGCAAATTTGACTCCTGTTTCTCTATTGAGATCAGGAATAGTATTTAAGTAATTTTGACAAAATTCAGGTCTCTATTGAGCCTGAATATAGGTTAAGTTAGTTAGGTTTTTAATATAGTTTAGGTCACTCTGCGCCTCTATTGAGGGCAGACTTAGGGTAAGAATTGACAAATCTGCATTATTGCAAATTTACTATAATTGTATTTTATTCTTATTTTATCCATTTTATTTTCACTGTGATATTGACAACCTGTACCTTTTAAGGACAGGCTTAGCATTAGATTATTTATTTCCGTGTATATTTGACAGTGATCGACACCCTGCACCTCTTTTGAGGGCAGGCCTAGTTATAGATAATAATTATTTTATTGAATTGCGTGTTTTGACCCATTTTATTTTATTCATTTTATTTTTTATTTTATTTTTCATTTTATTTTTTAATTATTTAATTGCGTTTTAACTTTACCCGTCTTTTGACACATTTATTAATTTAATTAATCTTATCCAATTTTAATTTTTATTCATTTTTATTTTTATTTTTTAACGATTTTACAAAACGACGTAGGCTAACCCACTCAAATAGAATATAATAAACAAATTAGTAAAATAGCAAAATGTATACCAGTAGCCAACCTATCTTCGCGAGGTTAAGTTCAAATAATTTTGAAAATAAAAGAACATATTCCTCTCCCCGGGAGAAATAGATAAAGAAAACAATAAAGCTCAGCCCACAATAAAATCACCACTAAAATATAAGAATGTAAGGGAATATGAAAGGAGAGCGAATGAGGCACAAAGCAAGATAAAAGAGCAAATGGAGCCAAAAGGCACCAACAGGTCAGTTACGAAAGAAGGGAAAGCAAGGATAACGGAAGAAACGGGAGAAATGGTAAGGATGATAAAAGAATTAGTGAGTAGAGTAAGTGAGTCAGAAGAAAATAAAGAAAGAAGAAGAATGCAAGAGGAGGAAAGAGAAGAAAGTAAAAAAGGTAAAGATGAGGATAAGAGCGAGAGTGAGAATGACATAAGGAACAGTATGATAAAGATGCATGAAAGGATATTAGAAAACAAAGAAGAGACAAGAGGGAACGGTAATGTCCTAGCAGATATTATGACAATATTGCTGGAGATTAAAGGAGAGGTTAAAGAGACAAAAGAGGAACAGAAGAAGATAAACAAAATTATAACAACGGAAAAAGAAGAATTGAAATATAGTAAAAATAGGATAGAGAAAATAGAGAGTATGATGAATATGCAAGTTGAGGAAAGTAAGAAAATGAAAGAGGAACAAGATAAGCTCAAAGAGATAATGATAGAAAACAATAAAGGGATAGAGGAAGGAAAGGGAAGACTGGAAGCGATAAAAGAGATGCAAGAAAAAGTGGGAAAGCAAATGGAAGAAGAGCGAAAGAAACCGACTAATTGGGGAGCTAAGATAGAGGAAGAAAGGAAGGAAGAAACGTATGCGGAGAAAGTGAGGAACGTTCCACCCCAAAACAAATCACTACACTCCATCATAGTGGCGTCGACCGACGAAACGCTCACGAGCGA
Organism: Chilo suppressalis; assembly: GCA_902850365.2. Lineage (NCBI taxonomy): Eukaryota > Metazoa > Arthropoda > Insecta > Lepidoptera > Crambidae > Chilo > Chilo suppressalis. The sequence continues at coordinate 24,309,860 of OU963910.1, read as the reverse complement.
TCAGGTGTTTGAAGCGGTGAGAAAGTCGGTCGACGAGAAAGGGGAGTGGAACGAAGTAAGGAGAGTAAGAAAGGCAAAAGGACAAAAGGTGATTATAGGATGCGCAAGGGAAAGCGAGGCTGAGAAATTGAAGGAAAAGATAGAGAAGAATAAAATTTTGAAAGTGGAAAAAGCGAGAAATAAAAACCCATTAGTGATAGTAAGGAATGTAAGAGGAGAGAGAAAGAAAGAGGAAGTAATAGAAGGGATAAAAAGAAAGCTCAGAAGAATGAATGGGGAAGAAAGACATACGGAAGAGGATATAGAAGTAGTTTATGAAAAGGCAACTAGGAACCCGCATGTGGCGCACGTGGTGGTCAGAGTGGCTCCCACTATCTGGCGGCAGCTGACAGACACGGGGACTCTTCAACTGCAGTGGGGAATCTCCGCTGTGGAAGATCAGTCCCCAGTAATCCAGTGCTCCCGCTGTCTGGGCTACGGCCATATCAGACGGGTCTGCACGGAGGCGCTGGACAGCTGCAGCCACTGTGGGGGAGACCACCTATATGCCACATGCCCGAACAAAGACTCCGCGCCTAGTTGCCTTAACTGTAGAAGGGCTGAGCTCAAAGAGATCGAACACAACACTTTTAGCAGTGACTGCCCACAGAGGAAACTCTGGGACAAAATCGCAAGAGCGAAGGTGGCGTACTGCTAAGGGTGTTGTGGGCAAGAACAAAATGGGGAGAGGAAAAAAGAAGCAGAAAGAAACACTAGGAGTAGGGAAAAAAATAGGAAAAAAGGCAAGCATGATAAAAAGTTGGCATTGGTTTCACTTTCCTGAGGAAAGTAAGAAGCCAAATTTAGGAAGGAGACTGCTGAAACCCCTTCCCGGAACAATGGAGGAAGTGCGAGGGGAAACCAAAGGAAGCCACGAGACCAAAACAAGTGATGGCAGCAAAATTGATATTTTGATACCTCACTTGCGGAGGCCAACCGGGCTCCAGAGGGGACCACTCAAACTTGGAAGGTTAATGTGACCGGGAGGGGATTTCAGAAGTAAAACAGCAATGGAAAGGAAATAAAGAAAGACAGCAATTAAGAACAGAAGCTAGTAACAATAGGCAAGATAGGTAGAAACAGCATAAGAACATTAAACTAAAAAGAAATATTATAGTGTAATTAGTAGAATAAGGGAATAAAAAGTGTACAAATAGAAGTAAGAAACATGTAACTACTGAAGTAAGAAACAAAGAAATGTGATAGAATATAAGTAAAATATAGTATAATAAGAAACAATTGTAAAACAAATGAGAAGGAAAGAAAGAAGAAAACTAATTTGTATAGAATAAGAAACAACAGGAACTGTAAATAAAAGATAAATAATAATACTAATAAGAATAAAATGTAATAGATAATAAGAACAGCCAAATGTAAAAAGTAAAACAAAATGTAATAGATATTAAGAACAGACAAATGTGAAAAGTAAAGTAAAATAAAAAAAGAGAAAAGAAAAACTCGCATAAAAATACATGACAAAGAGAAAAGAAAAACTCAAAAAAACAGAAATAAAAATAAAAAAGAAAGAAAAAGTCCTGCCACTGAGTGGGGAAGCCGATTAAAAAAAAAAAAAAAAAAAAAAAAAAAAAAAACCTAACCTAACCTAACCTAACCTAACTAAAAACCTAACCTAACCTAAAACCTAACCTAACCTAACCTAACTAACCTAACCACCTAACCTAACTAACCTAACCTAACCTAATAACCTAACCTAACCTAACCTAACCTAACCTAACCTAACCTAACCTAACCTAACCTAACCTAACCTAACCTAACCTAACCTAACTAACTAACTAACTAACCTAACCTAACCTAACCTAACCTAACCTAACCTAACCTAACCTAACTAACCTAACCTAACCTAACCTAACCTAACCTAACCTAACTAACCTAACCTAACCTAACCTAACCTAACCTAACCTAACCTACTAACCTAACTAACCTAACCTAACCTAACCTAACCTAACCTAACCTAACCTAACCTAACCTAACTAACCTTTTTTTTTTTTTTTTTTTTTTTTTGTGACGAGGGGAAATGCAGTTACGCACCATACCGTGACGCTGACTAGGCGCACGGCGTGTGTGGGACTCGCCGGCACGGGAAACAGTGCCGACCCTACTCAAGCAGGACCAGTGCGGAAGACCACACTGATCCTACTCCACTAAAACCCCCCGGTACCCTCCTACGCCCATGTGGGGGCGTCTCGGGGCCGACGCACCTGCGTGCGCCACAGCTCCGAGCCCAACCTAACCTAACCTAACCTAACCTAACCTAACCTAACCTAACCTAACCTAACCTAACCTAACCTAACCTAACCTAACCTAACCTAACCTAACCTAACCTAACCTAACCTAACCTAACCTAACCTAACCTAACCTAACTAACCTAACCTAACCTAACCTAACCTAACCTAACCTAAACTAACCTAACCTAACCTAACCTAACCTAACCTAACCTAACCTAACCTAACCTAACCTAACCTAACCTAACCTAACCTAACCTAACCTAACCTAACCTAACCTAACCTAACCAAACCTAACCTAACCTAACCTAACCTAACCTAACCTAACCTAACCTAACCTAACCTAACCTAACCTAACCTAACCTAACCTAACCTAACCTAACCTAACCTAACCTAACCTAACCTAACCTAACCTAACCTAACCTAACCTAACCTAACCTAACCTAACCTAACCTAACCTAACCTAACCTAACCTAACCTAACCTAACCTAACCTAACCTAACCTAACCTAACCTAACCTAACCTAACCTAACCTAACCTAACCTAAACCTAACCTAACCTAACCTAACCTAACCTAACCTAACCTAACCTAACCTAACCTAACCTAACCTAACCTAACCTAACCTAACCTAACCTAACCTAACCTAACCTAACCTAACCTAACCTAACCTAACCTAACTAACCTAACCTAACCTAACCTAACCTAACCTAACCTAACCTAACCTAACCTAACCTAACCTAACCTAACCTAACCTAACCTAACCTAACCTAACCTAACCTAACCTAACCTAACCTAACCTAACCTAACCTAACCTAACCTAACCTAACCTAACCTAACCTAACCTAACCTAACCTAACCTAACCTAACCTAACCTAACCTAACCTAACCTAACCTAACCTAACCTAACCTAACCTAACCTAACCTAACCTAACTAACCTAACCTAACCTAACCTAACCTAACCTAACCTAACCTAACCTAACCTAACCTAACCTAACCTAACCTAACCTAACCTAACCTAACCTAACCTAACCTAACCTAACCTAACCTAACCTAACCTAACCTAACCTAACCTAACCTAACCTAACCTAACCTAACCTAACCTAACCTAACCTAACCTAACCTAACCTAACCTAACCTAACCTAACCTAACCTAACCTAACCTAACCTAACCTAACCTAACCTAACCTAACCTAACCTAACCTAACCTAACCTAACCTAACCTAACCTAACCTAACCTAACCTAACCTAACCTAACCTAACCTAACCTAACCTAACCTAACCTAACCTAACCTAACCTAACCTAACCTAACCTAACCTAACCTAACCTAACCTAACCTAACCTAACCTAACCTAACCTAACCTAACCTAACCTAACCTAACCTAACCTAACCTAACCTAACCTAACCTAACCTAACCTAACCTAACCTAACCTAACCTAACCTAACCTAACCTAACCTAACCTAACCTAACCTAACCTAACCTAACCTAACCTAACCTAACCTAACCTAACCTAACCTAACCCAGTTGCCCCGTAGCGCTAGACCCGAACGGTTCGATTTTATTGAGCTCCGCAGTTAAAAAATAGAAGTGCCGGAAAAATTAGAGCAATATACAAAGTGATTGGTATTGGTGGATTCGTCTCGACGAGACGAATCGAACGGTGTGTCACACTTAGGTGTGAAAAGTGAAAAAACCACCAAAAAGTGCAAAAAACCGTAAAAGTAAGGTTAACTCAGACTTTGGAGCAAGATATCTCTGGAACCATCGCGACGACCCATCATTTTCGGACTGTGGGAAGTCCACAATTGACGAGAGGAAGGCGCCTGCAGAGTCCCGGAATTTTCCGGCCAAGATCCAGGGACTTTCCTAAGAAAGTCCCTCAACCACCCGACCACGAGGTACTGGAACCAGCGCAGTCGCGCCACCCCAACCACCACAGACGAGGAGAGGACGTCGCAGCCGACAAGTGAGCGCTTTCAGCACAAGCCTACCCCCAATAGGAAGGGAGATATAAGGTCCTAAAAATTTTACATTTTAAGTTTAGAAATAAGTGCATATAAAACAAAAACCAGAGTGATAACCTATTAATTAAAAATCAAAATTAAATTTGCTATTTATTAACGATCATTTTAAAACTTTTTTCGGAATTTTATCTTAAAGATCACCGTAGTTATTCAACTTTCAGGACCAGCGGGACGACCATCAAAAACAATAAAAGTTGAATAACAACTTGTTTTTATTTATTTTGAAACCTGGTTTTTGGGTTATCAGAGGAACTCGACCCGGGCTATCCGGTGAAAAAAGAATTTTTGGCAAAAACTTAGTATTTAGAGAAATTAGACGAAAACAAACTTAATCTGTAACAATAAAAATTGATTCAAAATTTTAAACCGATTTAATTTATATGAAAATATAAATTAAAAAATAAAAATTATATATCACAGGAAAGGCCGGACTACCCTCTAGCTAGTAGTATAAAAATCTTAAGGGAGGAGCCAGGCGTTTCCGAGCGCCACCCTCCCAAAGTAGCACCCAGAAATTCATTTGACCGCAAAAACAACATTGTAAAAATTACGTAACTTGAAAATTCACTTTTTTATCTTTGACTTTTTCAAATTTGTTTTTACGCAATTAGATAGTTATGTAAGAGTAACCATTTTTGACGGAGGAATTTTAAATTTCGGACCACCCCGTCCGGAGTTATAAGCTTTTAAAATAAAAATTTCACCAGATGTTAGTTTTTGCAAAAATTTCATTTTAAATATTGAATTTCAAGTAGTTAAATCTAGTCTATAAACACCAATTTTCTAGGAGGGGTAAAACCCACCTAGACGGTTCTAACAAACAACTTTGGAAAGATAAGGGTTGAAACCCGGAGAAAATATAAGGGTTACAAATTTTTATGCGGTCAAATTTCGGGGACCCAGCACGGATTATTGAATTTTAAAAATACTAAATCTGTGATAATTAATGACTTTTATATATGTACAATTAGGTTAGGAAAGGCCCGAGTAAGTGTTTTAAAAATTTTTTGGAAAACTTAAAACGCGCCCGAGCGCCGACCCCCCAAAGGTTCCAAAAAATTTTAACAAAACCGCACAATTAAGTTGGCAAGCCATTAATCATAAGTATATGTTTATTTACGTTTTTTATTAGTTAATATCTTTGTATTCCGAACCCCTAAAATTATAAAAATTGTGCCCCCTGGTGGCCCATTTATTACTTTTTAAGAATTCTGCAAAAAATAAATTTTTCAACCCCTAATTTCAGAACAACAGAACATTAATCACCGAGGGATTTTTCGGGCTAAAACCCAAAAAATCTCCAAAAGTACCCGTTTTTCGAAAATTAATCCCGGAGCTTTTCGATAGAGGACATCCCCCTTTACAGGATTCCGAAGTCGAAACCCGTCCGGGACGACTTTTGAAAACGGGGAATTTCTAGTCAGGGCGGACTACGTCATAAGCCACGCCCACATTTAGGCGGAATATACAGGGGCTTGTTTAATTGTCTAAAAAGGGTACTTGGAGAAATTTCCCACATTAGGTCTCTTGGGAGAAAAGTATCTCCTCAAGCAACACTACCCGACCCCAACATAAAAAACACCACCAAAAATTGAAGTTCCCGGGTTCGATTCCCGGAAGAAGCAAACGTACATAGCTAACTTCTAAAGTACGCATCGTAGGACGTTTTAGACCCCAAATTTGGCCTTTAGCGACTCGAAGAGTCGCAGGTGGAAACCCCCAGGGAGACGTCAATCCCCCATAGTCTCAACCCCCTACCCCCCTACCCCATAAATTAATTAGACATACAAAATTCAAAATTTTATAAAAACTATACTTTTGGCATATACACTTTCTCGGACAAAAATAATCAGCATTCTTTACCGGACATATTACAAACATAAAAACCAACCCCTAAATTTGAAATTTTTCCCCCGCCGCCCTAAGGGAGAATTTGTTTAATAGCCCGTTACTAAGGAACTAACAGTCCCAAACTTACAACATTTTATATAGGGACTCAAATTCTCACTTGGGACCCAAATCTAGACGCCTACCCCTCCCAACCCCTAAACCACCCCTATCTGAAGAAATAAGGCAACTTGGAAACTACTGGGCCGATTTCGACCAAACTTTTACGGTTTGGTCCTATAAATTCTCAGCAATCAGATAGAGTGCCAAACGTCTCTACATAGAGTACATAGAGACTAGGAAAATTAATATTAAGTTTTCACATATAAAAATTCTCATATAGGAACTCGGGCCTTTCAAGGTATAATTAAGTCTCCTGAATCTCTATTGAGATCAGGATTAGTATTAAGAAATTTTGACAAAATTCAGGACTCTATTGAGCCTGAATATAGGTTAAGTTAGTTAGGATTTTATTAGAATTAGGACACTCTGCTCCTCTTTTGAGGGCAGACTTAGGCTAAAAATTTGACAAATCTGCACTTATTGTACAAATTACTACTATTGTATTTTATTGTTTTACCTTTTATTTAAACCTGATTTTAATCAAAATCTTTAAATTTATATTGACAACCTGCACCTTTTTTAAGGGCAGGCTTAGTAATAGTAATTTGTTGTGTGCGTTTAAATTTTTAGCTTGACTGTGATATAGACACCCTGCACCTTTTTTAAGGGCAGGCTTAGTTTTAGGAATTAGTAATTTAGCAATTTTATTTTATTTTATTTTATTATATTATTTTGGTGTGTCCATTTAATTTTATTTTAATTTGAATTATCCGTCTATTGACTCATTAATTTCAATTCCAATTTTAATTCAATTTTCAATTTTTAATTTTACTTTTGAATTTTTATTTTTATTTTATTTTATTTTTCAATTTAATTTATTTTTAAAAAATTTTTAATTCGGATAAAACAGGTCTTAAAGACTGCTCCATATTGGTTCCAAAAAATTAAAATGGCAAGAAATGGCAAACACATTCCCGCCGCGAGAAATTCAAAAACATTCGATTATGTGCACGAATCTCCTTCTGAGAAAAAAGAACTAAAAATGGTAAACGAGATAGCAGGTACGCGACTTACGACGGCGGAAGGCACACAAAAAACAGCGAGGAAGGAGAAAGTGGAGGAATTCCCCAACAATTTAGTAAGTAAGGCCAGGGATTTGGGTGCCAAAATGTTGGAGCATTTGGCACCCAAATCAGTGACAAGCGAGGGAAAACAGTTTTTAAGAAAAGGAACGAAAGAGATGAAAGAGTGGATAGAGATGCTGGCTAAAAGAGTAGTAGAATTAGAAAACAGTAAGAACGACGATGGAACGAAAGAAATGGACAGAAGGGAGGAAAAGAAAGACGAAAGAATGGACGGGAAGGAAATAGGAGAGATGAAAGAAATGCTGAAAAATATACAGGACATAGTTTTGGGAAATAGAGAAAGAATAGAAGAAGGAACCAGAAAGACGAAGAGCACGTTAGAAAGGATGGATGAACAGCAACAGCTTAGCAGCCAAATAATGGAGGGCATAAATAAAGCTGCAGTAATAACAAAGGAAGACAACGAACACATGGATGGAGAACTGCAGAAATTTATGGACGTAGTGATGGAAGCAAGGGATGCAGCGATAGAGGCAAAGCTATACACGGATAAAATAGAGACAAGAATAGAATTCGAGCTAGATAAGGAAAACGATGAAAGCACAGCATATCTCCTGATGGAAGAACAAAAGAAAGTGATGGATGCAATTTTAGATAATAGGAAAGAAATAATAACAGGAAATAGGAAAATGGAAACAATAGAAGAAATAGGGAAAAAAGGAAATGATAATATAGGAGATATAGAAAGTATGCTAAGCACCACAATGCAAGAAAGTAGAATGACACTAGAGGAACAGGGGAAAATTAAAGAAACAATTTTAGGAAATAGAAAGGAAATAATAAGGGGAAACAGCATTATGGAAATAATAGAAAGTAGACAAAAAGAAGTAGGGACACAAATCACAGGGGAAAAAAAGGGATATAGAAGGGATAGTGAAAGAAAAGATGGATGAAATCAGAAAGGATACGTATGCAGAGAGAGTAAAAGGGCCAGCTACTATGATGGAAACTTTACATTCCATCATAGTAGCATCAACGGACGTAACGCAAACAAGTGAAGAAGTGATTGAAGAGGTGAAAAAGAGTGTGGATGAAAAAGGAGAATGGATGGAGGTAAAAAAGATAAGAAAGGCAAAGGGACAGAAGGTCATAATAGGATGTGCTAGGGAGAATGAAATGGAAAGACTGAAAGAGGAATTGGAAAGGAACAAAAAATTGAAAGTTGAAAGAGCTAAAAATAAAAACCCGTTGATAGTGGTTAAGTACGTAAGAGGAGAAAACAAGTCGGAGCAAGTTATAGAGGCAATAAAAAGAAAGATAGGAAAAAGAACGAAAGGGAATAGTAAAGAGGAAGAAAATAAGGACATAGAGGCAGTATTTGAAAGGGTAACAAGAAATCCACATGTGGCACACGTGGTCCTGAGAGTGGCCCCGGCAATATGGCTGCAGCTGACAGAGGCGGGGACCCTTCAACTACGCTGGGGACCATCCAGAGTAGAAGATCAGTCCCCGCTAATCCAGTGCTCCCGCTGCTTGGGCTTCGGCCACATCAAGCGGGTCTGCCAGGAGCCGCTGGACAGTTGCAGCCACTGCGGGGGAGACCACAAGTATGCCACATGCGCA
>OU963910.1:24268394-24295894 GCA_902850365.2 Chilo suppressalis | reverse complement strand
GAAAACTTAAAACGCGCCCGAGCGCCGACCCCCCAAAAGGTTCAAAAAATTTTCAACAAAACCGCACAATTAAGTTGGCAATCCATTAATCATAAGTATATGTTTGTTTACGTTTTTTATTAGTTAATATCTTTGAATTCCGAACCCCTAAAATTATAAAAATTGTGCCCCCTGGTGGCCCATTTATTACTTTTTAAGTTTTTTGCAAAAAATAAATTTTTCAACCCCTAATCTTAGAACAATAGAACATTAATCACCGAGGGATTTTTCGGGCTAAAACCCAAAAAATCTCCAAAAGTACCCGTTTTTCGAAAATTAATCCCGGAGCTTTTCGATAGAGGACATCCCCCTTTACAGGATTCCGAAGTCGAAACCCGTCCGGGACGACTTTTGAAAACGGGGAATTTCTAGTCAGGGCGGACTACGTCATAAGCCACGCCCACTTATAGGCGGAATATATAGGGGCTTGTTTAATTGCCAAAAAAGGGTACTTGGAGAAATCTCCCACATTAGGTTCCTTGGGAGAAAAGTATCTCTTCAAACAACACTACCCGACCCCAACATAAAAAACACCACCAAAAAATTGAAATTCCCGGGTTCGATTCCCGGAAGAAGCAAACATATACAGCTAACTCCTAAAGTACGCATCGTAGGACGTTTTGGACCCCAAATTCGGCCTTAAGCGACTCGAAGAGTCGCAGGTGGAAACCCCCAGGGAGACGTCGATCCCCCATAGTCTCAACCCCCTACCCCCTACCCCATAAATTAATTAGACATACAAAATTCAAAATTTTATAAAAACTATACTTTTGGCATATACACTTTCTCGGACAAAAATAATCAGCATTCTTTACCTGGACATTTTACAAACATAAAAACCAACCCCTAAATTTGAAATTTTTCCCCCGCCGCCCTAAGGGAGAATTTGTTTAATAGCCCGTTACTAAGGAACTAACAGTCCCAAACTAACAACATTTTATATAGGGACTCAAATTCTCACTTGGGACCCAAATCTCGACGCCTACCCCTCCCAACCCCTAAACCACCCCTATCTGAAGAAATAAGGCAACTTGGAAACTACTGGGCCGATTTCGACCAAACTTTTACGGTTTGGTCCTATAAATTCTCAGCAATCAGATAGAGTGCCAAACGTCTCTACATAGAGTACATAGAGACTAGGAAAATTAATATTAAGTTTTCACATACATAAATTCTCATATAGGAACTCGGGCCTTTCAAGGTATAATTAAGTCTCCTGAATCTCTATTGAGATCAGGATTAGTATTAAGGAATTTTGACAAAATTCAGGACTCTATTGAGCCTGAATATAGGTTAAGTTAGTTAGGTTTTTATTAGAATTAGGACACTCTGCTCCTCTTTTGAGGGCAGACTTAGGCTAAAAAATTTGACAAATCTGCACTTATTGCACAAATTACTATCGTATTTTATTGTTTTACTTTTATTTAAACTTGATTTTAATCAAAATCTTTAAACTTATATTGACAACCTGCACCTTTTTTAAGGGCAGGCTTAGTAATAGTAATTTGTTGTGTGCGTTTAAATCTTTAGCTTGACTGTGATATAGACACCCTGCACCTTTTTTAAGGGCAGGCTTAGTTTTAGGAATTAGTAATTTAGTAATTTTATTTTATTTTATTTTATTATATTATTTTGGTGTGTCCATTTAATTTTATTTTAATTTAAATTATCAATCCGTCTATTGACTCATAATTTCAATTCCAATTTTAATTCAAATTTTTAATTTTACTTTTTAATTTTTATTTTTGTTTTTATTTTTATTTTTATTTTTCAATTTAATTTATATCAAAAATTTAATTCGGATAAAACAGGTCTTAAAGACTGCTCCATATTGGTTCAAAAAATTAAAATGGCAAGAAACGGCAAACACATTCCCGCCGCGAGAAATTCAAAAACATTTGATTACGTTTATGAATCTCCTTCTGAGATAAAAGAATTAAAAATGGTAAACGAGACAGCAGGTACGCGACTTATGACGGCAGAAGGCACACAAAAAACAGCTAGGAAGGAGAAAGTGGAGGAATTCCCCCACAATTTAGTAAGTAAGGCCAGGGATTTGGGTGCCAAAATGTTGGAGCATTTGGCACCCAAATCAGTGACAAGCGAGGGAAAACAGATTTTAAGAAAAGGAACGAAAGAGATGAAAGAGTGGATAGAGATGCTGGCTAAAAGAGTAGTAGAATTAGAAAACAGTAAGAACGACGATGGAACGAAAGAAATGGACAGAAGGGAGGAAAAGAAAGACGAAAGAATGGACGGGAAGGAAATAGGAGAGATGAAAGAAATGCTGAAAAATATACAGGACATAGTTTTGGGAAATAGAGAAAGAATAGAAGAAGGAACCAGAAAGACGAAGAGCACGTTAGAAAGGATGGATGAACAGCAACAGCTTAGCAAACAAATAATGGAGGGCATAAATAAAGCTGCAGTAATAACAAAGGAAGACAACGATCACATGGATGGAGAACTGCAGAAATTTATGGACGTAGTGATGGAAGCAAGGGATGCAGCGATAGAGGCAAAGCTATACACGGATAAAATAGAGACAAGAATAGAATTCGAGCTAGATAAGGAAAACGATGAAAGCACAGCATATCTCCTGATGGAAGAACAAAAGAAAGTGATGGATGCAATTTTAGACAATAGGAAAGAAATAATAACAGGGAATAGGAAAATGGAAACAATAGAAGAAATAGGGAAAAAAGGAAACGATAATATAGGAGATATAGAAAGTATGCTAAGCACCACAATGCAAGAAAGTAGAATGACACTAGAGGAACAGGGGAAAATTAAAGAAACAATTTTAGGAAATAGAAAGGAAATAATAAGGGGAAACAGCATTATGGAAATAATAGAAAGTAGACAAAAAGAAGTAGGGACACAAATCACAGGGGAAAAAAGGGATATAGAAGGGATAGTGAAAGAAAAGATGGATGAAATCAGAAAGGATACGTATGCAGAGAGAGTAAAAGGGCCAGCTACTATGATGGAAACTTTACATTCCATCATAGTAGCATCAACGGACGTAACGCAAACAAGTGAAGAAGTGATTGAAGAGGTGAAAAAGAGTGTGGATGAAAAAGGAGAATGGATGGAGGTAAAAAAGATAAGAAAGGCAAAGGGACAGAAGGTCATAATAGGGTGTGCTAGGGAGAATGAAATGGAAAGACTGAAAGAGGAATTGGAAAGGAACAAAAAACTGATAGTTGAAAGAGCTAAAAATAAAAACCCATTGATAGTGGTTAAGTACGTAAGAGGAGAAAACAAGTCGGAGCAAGTTATAGAGGCAATAAAAAGAAAGATAGGAAAAAGAACGAAAGGGAATAGCAAAGAGGAAGGAAAAGAGGACATAGAGGCAGTATTTGAGAGGGTAACAAGAAATCCACATGTGGCACACGTGGTCCTGAGAGTGGCCCCGGCAATATGGCTGCAGCTGACAGAGGCGGGGACCCTTCAACTACGCTGGGGACCATCCAGAGTAGAAGATCAGTCCCCGCTAATCCAGTGCTCCCGCTGCTTGGGCTTCGGCCACATCAAGCGGGTCTGCCAGGAGCCGCTGGACAGTTGCAGCCACTGCGGGGGAGACCACAAGTATGCCACATGCGCAAATAAGGAAGAAGTGCCATGCTGCCAAAATTGCAAGAAAGTAAAAAGTAAGGATACAGCACACAATACCTTCAGTAACGCATGCCCACAGAGGGCTATATGGGATAGGATAGCCAGATCAAAAGTCGCGTACCACTGCTAAGGGCGAAATTAGGAAAATAGCTATAGAAATTAAAGAAATAAATAGGAAAATAAATAGGGTAATAGGTATACAAATAGACAATAGGGGAACGCAAAGTAAAGCCAAAGATCAAAAAGTAGACGGGACTCCACTGGGAGGAAACGCAAAGGGAAAGGTGAAAACTGAAAGTGCGCGCAGGGAACAGCCAAAACAAACAGGGTTGCAAATATGATATTTGCAAATCCTGTCTTGCGGAAGCTGAACCCTGCGAGCACTTACTCAACCCCAAAGACTCCGAGTGGAGTCAAACTTAAGTAACTTAGGATTAGGTAAAAAACTGAAAACGGTTAAATGTTAAAAAGAACGAAAGTATACTATAAGGAAAAATATGTAAATGGAAACAAAATGTAAACGGAATAAGAAATGCAAATGTAAAAGTAAACCAAGAAATGTAATAGAATGTAAATACAAGAAAATAAAATGTAAATGTAAATATGTTATAAGACAAAGAAATGAAAGCTGTAATAAGAATAAGTAACTCATGTAACTAGAATAAGAAAAAGAAGTAGAGATTAAGCATAGACGATGTAAATAGAGTAAGAAAATTAGAAAATAAGACAAAAGACCAGATATTAATCTGAGCATAGCAAAATAGTATAGATAAGAATAGATATAGGAATGTATAAAGCAAAAACATAAAGTATAAGGAACCAATAAATGTAAAATAATAGTCAATAGAAAAAGGAAATGTATTAGAATAAGAAAGATTTGAAAAGATAGGAAGAAAAAGAAACACAAAAAGAAAAATGTGTAAAAAATATATATAAGCGCGAAAAAATAAACGTGCTTTTAAAGCAAAAAAAAAAGAAAAATACGAAAAGACACACCAAATATAAACAAGTAAACAAAGACCTGCAACAAAGTGGGGAGCAGCTGTAAAAAAAAAAAAAAAAAAAAAAAAAAAAAAAAAAAAAAAAAAAAAAAAAAAAAAACCTAACCTAACCTAACCTAACCTAACCTAACCTAACCTAACCTAACCTAACCTAACCTAACCTAACCTAACCTAACCTAACCTAACCTAACCTAACCTAACCTAACCTAACCTAACCTAACCTAACCTAACCTAACCTAACCTAACCTAACCTAACCTAACCTAACCTAACCTAACCTAACCTAACCTAACCTAACCTAACCTAACCTAACCTAACCTAACCTAACCTAACCTAACCTAACCTAACCTAACCTAACCTAACCTAACCTAACCTAACCTAACCTAACCTAACCTAACCTAACCTAACCTAACCTAACCTAACCTAACCTAACCTAACCTAACCTAACCTAACCTAACCTAACCTAACCTAACCTAACCTAACCTAACCTAACCTAACCTAACCTAACCTTTTTTTTTTTTTTTATTACGCAGGTAAAAATCTTTTTACAGACGACGGCGCCTCTAAGGGGCACACCGCCGAACGGACCTCACACCTGGCTCCCGCAAGTCTTACGAACCCCCATAGTGGATGCCCACCTGGGACCCCGCAACTCTTACGGGAGCTTTACGGTATAATATCCGCTAAAAAAGTCCTGCGAATACCTTTACTACTGCCTGATGCGGTGCCGCGGGATCCCCACTATTGGGGTTATCTCCGCGTCCCCGCACCCAGCAGTTTCCCGGCCTCGCCGGGGCTCCACGGCAGGGGTCTCCCGCGGTATTTCGGGGACCCCGCAGACGTGCGCGGGTAGGCCCGCGCGTGGGGGCTAGGTATGCGGCCTACTGCCCACCATACCGCCCCCCGTCCGCTGCGGAAAGCTAAAGCCCTCCGCCACCCTCCCCTTGCGGACAGAACCACATGAGGAGGGCCGCCGTTCCTGGAAGGGAGGATCGGAAGGGGAAGCGTAGTTCTTCCCGTCCCTCTCCCCCCCTCCCGGTCACCTACGCCTCCCTGGATCTTCTCCTGGGAGAAGACGGGGGAATCGCGGGCGACACCATCCACGGGGTGGTCCGAGCAGCGGAGGCTACTCGGACATCCCCCCCTCTGAGGGCACCCGTACGGGCGCTGGCTCCTCAGAGGGCCCTTTCTCAGGGGGTTTGCCCCTTGTGACCGGCGGGTCACAACCCCCACTCCCCATGATGTGGTCAGCCGCCCGACCACTTGCCGCGCACACAGCGCATCGAGTCGGGGCCGAGCATGTCGCTGCCCTATGCCCCGCTTTCCCGCACCGAAAGCAGAGGCCGCTGCGGTCCTCCTGTGACGGGCACCTGTCGGCGACGTGGCCCCTGCCCATGCACTTAAAGCAGTGCGTAGGCGGGGGGCCCAGGACCGTCACTCGAGCCAGGCTCCAGCCGACCTTAATCGTGTCTCCCTCCGCCACCTTTTTTGCGGCGTCAACAGGGCATCGCACCTTGGCGAACCCCGTGGCTCCCGGTCCGGGGAGAATCTCCCCTATCTCCACCTTACAGGACCGGCAGCCCCCCTTTTCCGCCACCGCCTGTGCCAGCTCCCTTGTTGTGACGGACTCGTCTAGTCCGGAGATCCTCAGGTCGGCCACCTTCTCCGGCCTGCCGACCTCTACGAGATCCGCCATCACCTCGCCGATCCGCTTCGCGAGGGCGTCCGCCTTCGTGTGGCTGTCAGGCCCTGGGACCACCAGGAGCTTCGACCCCATTCGGCTTTCGCGGATCTTGAGGCCTCCCTCAATCCCCACCTCCTGGAGCCGAAGCTTCTCTTTCGCCATATCTAGCACTTTGGCATAGGTGACCCCATGCTGCTCAGCTGCTGGCGTGAGCTTTAGGGTCACGGCCGCGGTGTTTGGCACCCTCAGCTTCACCTTCCTCCTCTCCTGCCGCTGCACCTTCTGTGCTGGCGCCTTCTGAGCTGGCACCTTCTGCGCTGGCGCTGGCACCTGCGCCCTACACACCTCTGGTATCGGGGCCACCCCTGGGCTCGCAATCTTCTTCCTGGCCTTTTTGCTGGCCACAACGCTCCATTTCTCCCCAACCGCTGCGGTCTCCGCCTCCCCACCGCGCCGGTCCGCCGCTAAGGGCGGTCTAATTCTCTCCGGCGGGGGCAATCTCCCTTCCAGCGAGGCCAATCGAGTGCTTACCATCTCCCCTATGGAAATAATAAGGGAGCGTTTCAGCTCCTCGACGGCCTCCTTCCACCCCGATCCGCTGGTCTCGCCTTCGCTCACCCTATCGTGGAGGGCCCGCATCTCCCCGCGCAGCACCTCCAGCTCCTTCTTTAGGGCGGCGTTTTCAATACGGAGCTCCACCGCTTCGGCAGCCGCGTCCTCCATTCTCTCGCGATAAAGCACCTTTTCCTCGCGGTATCGGCGGGCTCTCCCGGCGAGGAAACTCTCCTCCTCGGCTTTCTTGAAGGCCGTCTCCAGCGTGTCTTCAAGCATCCCAATGGAACGTGTCGCCTTCCCCTCGATCCGATCTCCCAACAAGCCCTGACTGGGGCCTTCAAATAGCAAACGCGTCAGTTTTGTTAACTCCTGCTGCGTACCTCGGCCCATCTCCTGCCAGAAGCGACTGCCGTCCACCTCCTCTTCGTCTATGGACGAAAATTCATCAGCCCTCGGCCTACCTGATGCCGCCGCCTTCCTTTTACCCCTACGGGCCGTGTTCACCTTGGCGGGGGTGGGTGCTACATCTCCTCCCTCATCCGCTCCGCCTCGGAGTCTGAGAACTTCACCAAACGCCTCGGTAACTAATTTACCACTGCGGGACCCGGTAATCCCGCAGCGCCGGTGGCCAGCCGGAGCGCATTGGCCGCTAGTTACAAATTTCTCACCCTGGGGCCCAGCTACCCCAGAGCGCCCGGCGTCAACGGGAGCGCATGACAAACTCACAACAAAGGACGACATTATCATAGGTTTTTTTCCCTCTTCCGGGCGAGGGAACCCTACCTGGCCTCATCGGTAATTTTTTATAAAGGTTTTCTTCCTTGCGGCCGCCGCCCCGAAGGACGACGGCCCCCGGCCCCACACCACGTGTGGGGTTACGGGTTGGCCGGAAGCGACGCGGAGTTCGCGCCACAACCGCCCTTACCAATGGCGTTTCCGCCTCAACCTATGGTAACTCGACCACCGCTACCCGGGCTGCCCAGGGCGCCGGCCGAGAGACCCCACGGGTGATTTTTTAGAGAGGTTGTCTTCCTCGCAGCCCCCGCCTCCAAAGGAAACAGTTCCTTTGCAGACGGCGGCCCTCGGCCCCGCACTATGTGCAGGGTTACGAGATAAGATTGACTCGACTGCCGCTACCCAGGATACCCAGGGCGCCAGCCGAGACCACCACTGGGTAATTTTTTTAGAGAGGTTGTCTTCCTCGCAGCCCCCGCCTCCAAAGAAAAACAGTTCCTTTGCAGACGGCGGCCCTCGGCCCCGCACTATGTGCAGGGTTACGAGTTTGACCCGACTGCCGCTACCCGGGATACCCAGGACGCCAGCCAGGTCTCCACAGCTGGGTATGGTCCACGCCGGCCGAAGCCGGTGCCCCTCATCCGCCACCCGAGGGGACGCGCCCGATAGCAGACCCAGCCACACTGCCACGGGAACCTAACCTAACCTAACCTAACCTAACCTAACCTAACCTAACCTAACCTAACCTAACCTAACCTAACCTAACCTAACCTAACCTAACCTAACCTAACCTAACCTAACCTAACCTAACCTAACCTAACCTTTTTTTTTTTTTGTGACGAGGGGAAATGCAGTTACGCACCATACCGTGACGCTGACTAGGCGCACGGCGTGTGTGGGACTCGCCGGCACGGGAAACAGTGCCGACCCTACTCAAGCAGGACCAGTGCGGAAGACCACACTGATCCTACTCCACTAAAACCCCCCGGTACCCTCCTACGCCCATATGGGGGCGTCTCGGGGCCGACGCACCTGCGTGCGCCACAGCTCCGAGCCCGCCCCCGGGCAGGCCCGGCCCAACGAGTGGACCGGGCGACGCGCCTCAGGGGGACTGCGCTAGGGTACTAGGCAGTCCCCAGACGTGGTGGCCTATGCCGGAGCGGCACCTAGGGCGCGCGGCTGGTCAGGCCGCGCCCAGGCCACCTTAGGGCCGTCGAAGACCGGCAGTCACCGCTGCCTGCCTTCTTCGGCCCACCCGTCTACGCCGGAGAGGGGCGGCTAGAGCGTCCTCCTCCCGCTCCCTCTCCGCTGCCTCCTTCTGCGCCATCACAGATTCGCAGAAGGAGGCGGCAGCCCTCCAGGCTCTCTCGCTACCAAGCATGGCTCTTACCATACTTGGCAGCGAGAGGCCTCCTCCGCCGAGCGCCGCGATCAGATCGCGGCGCTCATTTCGCCAGGCCGGGCACACGATCAACGTGTGCTCGGCCGTGTCGTCGGGAGAGGCGCAGTGATGACACCGCGGCGTCTCCTCCCGACGGGCGACTCGGTGCAGGTAGTGACCGAAACACCCATGTCCGGTCAGTACCTGCACCAGGCGGTAGGTGAGGGTGCCCCGCTGGCGCCCTACCCACTCCTCCAACACCGGACGAATCGCCTCGATCGTCCGGTGGCCAGCGGCTGGGTTGGCGAGTGCCTCCACCCATCGGCGCAGAGCCTCCCCCTGCGCCTCGGTGCGGGACCCGTTCTACCTCCTCTAGAACGGGTCGCTCGCCCCGCTCTCTCGCCGCGACCCGGTGTTGATGCACCTGGGATAGTACCAGGGCATCAACCTCCCACGGGAGCGTACCTGCTAGGACGCAGGCAGCCCCGTGGCTGACCGTGCGGTAAGCCCGCACGGCCCGGGTCGCGATGACCCTCTGCGGTCTTCGCAAGAGGGCCCTCGTGCGGGACGAGAGGCACTCAGCCCAGACCGGGGCCCCGTACAGCGCCATCGACCTTATCACGGAGTGATAAAGCCGACGGCACTTCGCCTTCGGCCCCCCCACATTGGGGAGGAGGCGACCGAGTCCGGCTGCGACGCCGCACAGCCGGGGAGCGAGGAGCCTGAAATGCTCCTCCCAGCTCCATCGGGGGTCTAGGGTCAGGCCGAGATACTTAAGGTGCATCTCGACCGGAACCCACACCCCCTCTACCCGGGCACGGAGCCCCGGCGGGGTCCTGCGTCTGGGACCGTGGAAGGCCATGGCCCTCGTCTTTTCGAGGGCCACTTCCAGTCCCAGGAGGCGGATGCGTCGGACGACCATGGAGGTGCCGACCGACGCAAGGCGGACCGCCTCCTCCCACCCCCTCGCTCTCGCCGCTACTAGGGTGTCGTCCGCAAAGCAGACGACATCCATGCGCGGCAAGAGCTCACCCCGCAGGACCCAGTTGTACCCCAGGTTCCATAGGAGGGGACCTAATACGGAACCCTGGGGTACGCCTGCCTTCACTGGCCACGATTGGACGCGGCCCTCCGCGTCCTCGTACAGGACTGACCTGTCTCGCAGGTAGTCCCGGACGAGGGCGCGGAGGTAGAGGGGCACTCGGTGGAACTCGAGCGCCGCCTCTATGCACTCGTGGGGGATGGTGTTGAACGCGTTCGCGATGTCCAAGGACACCGCGATCACCACCTCCCCCCGAGCTGTGGCCGCCTCAGTCCACCTCTTGAGACGGCCAACCGCGTCCATCGTGGACCGGCCGGTTCGGAAGCCGAACTGGCAGTCCGCCAGGTCCGGCCCCTCACCCTCGATGTGCTCGATGATCCGGGAGGCGAGAATCTTCTCAAAAGCCTTCCCGGACTCATCGAGCAACACCACCGGCCGGTAGCCCGCTGGAGAGTCTGCCGGGCGGCCTTCCTTGCGGAGAAGGCAAAGCCGCCCCACTCTCCAGCGCCTGGGAAAGCGACCCGTCGCGATGCATGTGTTTAGCACCGCGCGGAATCGCTCTCTCAGGGGGCCCAAGGCAATGGCCATTACCTTGGCCGGGGCCCCGTCCGGCCCCGGAGCTTTGTTGCGGCTCCGGAGCCGGTCCCTCACCGTGTCCAGTTCTCCATCGGACACGGGGGGGGCCAGCCGCCCACGCCCCCGGAGCAGAACCGGGGGGCAGCATCCTGGGGGGTTCGAAGGGCCCGGGGTCTGGGAAAAGTGTCCCCAGCACCCTCCTCACCAGCGCGGGCTCCATACCGGACGTGGAGGGGGCCGCCGAAGCGAACTTCCCCCTCACCGTCCGGTACGGCCTCCCCCAGGGGTCGCTGTCCAGGATGGCCAAAAACTCATCCCAGGCAGCGACCTTGGCCCTGCAGATGGCTCTACGCAGGGCCGTGTGGGCCTCATTGTACGCCCGGCGGAGGACCTCCTCTTCACCGGGCGCTTGTCTGGCGCGCCTGCGGCATCGCTGGCAGGCGCGCCTGGCCCTCATACTGGCGGCACGCAGGATCGTGAGCTCCTGCGTCCACCAGTATGCCTGCCCACTCCTCCGTGGGCCAACCCGCGCCCTCGGCATGGCGGCGCTGCAGACGACGTTGATGTCGTCCGCGAAAAGGTCCGCCATGCCGTCGGCATCCCCAGCGACGGCGTCCGGGACCCCTGCCCAGGCCCGCACCGTCGCCGCCTCCTCCGCCACATCCGGCTGGAGGCGTGCGAGCGCCCACCGTTTGAACGGCGAGCTGCCCGCACGGGGGCCCACCGGGGCCCCTGGGGATGCCGTGGAGACCTCGTACCGGACGTATCGGTGGTCCGATAGGGTCTCCACATCCGCCTCCACCCGCCAGCCCCGGATACGGGCCGCGAGCGGCGGGGTGGCGAAGGACACGTCAATGAGTGACGTGCCCTGCCACCGGACGCAGGTAGGGGTGGTTCCTCGATTGAGGATCTGGAGACCCAGGGCGAACACCCAGGCCTCCAGTATACCACCCCTGACGTCGGTGCGGGGGGACCCCCACGCGGTCGATTTTGCGTTGAGGTCCCCCGCCACCAGCACCTGACGAGGGGCCGCGCGGTGCACGACCCCTTCAACCGCAGCGAGAAACCGATCGAAGTCGGCCCTGCTGCGGTTGGGGGAGAAGTAGGTGGACACCACCACCACCTCTCCCCATCGTGCAGCCACATACCCCTCCCCCCTCTCCACCAGCACCGGGGAAGGGCCTGCACTCGCCGCCACTATGGCAGCGGAGCCATCCGCAGCCCCCATCCACTTGTCGGCCGGGGGGATACGGTGCGGCTCCGAGACCACCGCAAGGTCGACCCCCCACTCCGCCATCGTCTGGCACAGGAGATCCTGTGCCCCGGCGGAGTGGTTGAGGTTCGCCTGGAGCAGTTTCCCCAATGTCCTACTGGGCATCGTTGACGGACATTGGGGTCACTGCTGGGGTCGCCTCTATCGTGGCGCTGGTGGCCGCTTTTGGTGCGGCACGAGGAGCCGCTGCCGGGTTCGGCAGGCGACCCTTGACGGGAGGGGGCTTACAACTAGCCCCCGCCATTCGGTGCCCGGCTGGCAGGCCCCTGTCGGCGCATAACGCGCAATGCGGAGGGGCCTTGCAGGCCTTGGCTACGTGCCCCTCTTTGCCGCAGCGATAGCAGAGGTTGCTGCGGTCTTTGCTAGAAGGGCACTTGGCTGCTGGATGCCCCAGTGCCAGGCACCTATGGCAACGCATGGGGCGTGGCTCCAGTAGCCGGACCGTGGCTGCGCTCCAGCCCACCTTTAATTTGCCGTCGCTGACCAGCTTGGCTACTGCCTCCACAGGGCAGGAGGCGATCGCCGAGCCAGCCCCCCTGGCGCCGGAGGAAATTGCCCCCACCTTGATGGTATTGGGGGGGCAACCGGCTTTGTCGGCCAGAGCCGCCCGCACTTCTTCGGGCGTCGCCGTATCATCAAGGCCCGACACCCTGACGTCTGCCGATTTTGTTGGACGGGTCACCTTGGCGGTGTCGCCCAAGGCCTCGCCCACCTTGGCCGCCAGAGTGTCGGCCTGGGCCACCGTTGTTCCGGACGGGAGCTCAATAATTCTAGCTCCCGTCACTGTTGTGCGGAACTTTGATGGGCCTATGCCAAGCTCGTCCATGTCTATGGACGCCTTGGCCTTGGTCAGGGCGTCCTTGTAAGTGGCTCCCTTAGCCACCGCCTCCGGCTTGAGAGCCACCACGACCGCCAGGGTCTTAGGCGCCTTTGGCACCTTGGGGCCCTTTGGCCCTTGGGGACCCTTGGCAGCCTTTTTGCCCTTCTGCGTTGCCACCGGTGCCGCCTCTGCTTTTTTGGGCTTTTTCGGCTTTTTGGCAACGGTCACCCAGGCGCCCTCAACCACCGGGGGTGTTGCCTCCTTAGGCAGCGGTGCTGCCACCTGTTTCTCGCTCCTCACTGTAGGAGGAGAAGCCGACGGGCCTGCCTTGGCTTTTGCCGCCTTCGCCGCCTTCGCCCGGGCCTTTTTGGGCATGTTGGCGGCCGGGGCAAGCGTGGTTGGGGCTACCTTACCGTCCCCAACCGTCTGCGCCGTCTTAGGTGGCTTTGAGCCCGCGGCCTTGGCATCAGCTGCCAATGGCGGCCGGCGGGGTCTCTCTGCTGCAGGGAGGAGCCGCCCATCCACCTCCAGGCCCTCCAACCTTGCCTGGAGCATGTTGGACATCTGCTGGGCAAGAGAGCGGTGCATCTCTTGTAGTGCTCCAGCGAGGTCCTCCCCTCCGCTGCCTCCGCCTCCCACCCCCGCCGGGGTGTCTAGGATGATGGGCGCCGCCGGCCTTTTGCGGCGCCCTTCACCTGCCTCCGAGAAGGCCCGCCTCAGCGCTGTGAGTTCATGGCGGACCTTAGATAGCTCGTCCTGCAGGCGCTTATTGTCCGCCCGCAGTCGACGCATCTCTTCCGCCGTATCCTTCTGCGCCAAGGCGCGGACCACGGCCATCAGGGAACCCGCGTTGGACCTTAGTTTTTTCTTGCAGGTCCCTTTCAAATTCTTGGCCCTCTTTGCGACCTCCGTGACCTCTCCTACCCTCTTCGAGGCCTCCGCCACCAAGTCCTCCACTGTCATATTCCGAGGCTCGGCCTCTCCATCACTGGCGGCGGATGTATACGCCTCCGTAAGGGTGGACTCGGATTCGGAATCCGGCTCAATCTCCCTGGCCTCTCTCCGCGCCTGGGATATCCCGACGCTATGCGTCAAAGCGCCGCCTCTGCCTCCTCTGCCCCCCTTGGCTCTGGGCACTTTGGGCGCAGGTGCCACCACTGTCGAGGCGTCCTTTAGGTAGCTGGACGCCACCGACCGCCTCTTACGGCTTCTTGCCGGGCCGGCCGTTGATTCGGCCGCCGACTCCACCTCCGACTCAGCCCGTAGGCTGGACATTGACCCGGCTAAGGACTGACAGTCGGGACCGAACGTCAGGGTCACTGAGCTACTGCGTGACCCCTCCGGCTGCACCTGCCCAGACCTGCTCCTGGTCGTTCGCCTCTCCTCCGGCGGTGCAGCACTCACTCCACTTCCTCCTACTTCTTCTTTCTCCGGCCTCTCCAGGCCCTCACCCACTCTCATCGTCTCCTTCTCCTCCTCACTCTTCACATTGGTTTGGTTTTTAGTTTTAGACATATTCATTGTTGTTCCCACGAGTGTGGGGGAAATAAATGGTCCACCCAGGCAGTGCCCCCTGTACCTGGGTAACCCTAATACTCCCGGGGCGGCGGGTAGTGCCCCGGGGTGGAAGCGCTAGTCGGTGGACTTCCCCAGCCCACCACCATAAGGCGCCTGGTACCACGCTTGCCCTTTAATACCAGTTAACGGGTAGACCCGACACTTTGGGGTTTTTTTAACGAGGTATGCTCCTCTCAGGGACGGCCAACAAAGGCAGTCCCCACTGGTCCTGTGTGGTGCCGCTAGACGTGACAACGACACACACACACAGGTCTCCAGCTCGCCCGACGGTAGGCCGAAACCCATCCCCAGTGACCACACTCGTGGCCACGGGGCCGCCGCGCACGCGGACCTTGGAGGTCCGCAAACCACGCCGTCGAAACGGCCGCTGGGCCAGCCAACTAAGGCAAGCCCCGCCAAACCGAGCAGTTACGCCCGGGTGTGGCATCGCCACGTGGGACCGGAGTCCCCGCGGAACACTGTCCGCCATCCACCGCCGACAAGTCGGCCACTGATCGGCTGCCGCTACCCGGGATGCCCAGGACGCCAGCCGATCCCCTCAGGGTGATTTTTTATAGAGGTTTTCTTCCTCGCGACCACTGCCCTCCGAAGAGAGTGGCAGCCCTCGGCCCCGCTCAGTGCGGGGTTGCGAGCTCTCCCCCAGCTCGGCTGCCGCTACCCGGGCTACCCAGGACGCCAGCCGAGACCCCCACTGGGTAATTTTTTAGAGAGGTTTTCTTCCTCGCGGCCCCCACCCTCCGAAGAGACTAGCGGCCCTCGGCCCCGCACTACGTACGGGGTTACGAGATTGTCGTGCAGTTGCTGTCCGCGCCGGCCGAAGCCGGTACCCCCCATATATGGGGGGCGTGCCCCTATCCACAACCCGGGGGACGCGTCCGGTAGCGACACTGCACAGTCGCTCCCCTCTCCAACGAGAGGGCGGAACCTAACCTAACCTAACCTAACCTAACCTAACCTAACCTAACCTAACCTAACCTAACCTAACCTAACCTAACCTAACCTAACCTAACCTAACCTAACCTAACCTAACCTAACCTAACCTAACCTAACCTAACCTAACCTAACCTAACCTAACCTAACCTAACCTAACCTAACCTAACCTAACCTAACCTAACCCAGTTGCCCCGCATCCGTAGACCCGAGCGTCACGTTTTTGTAGTGCTCCGTCTTTAAAAAATCAAAGTACCGGTAAAAGTAAAGCGAAATAACAAGTGCAATACGTCAAAAGATTCGTCTCGACGAGACGAATCCAACAGTGTGTCACACTTAGGTGTGAAAAGTGAAAAAAGTGACGAAAAGTGCAAAAAACCTGAAATTTGAGGTTATTCCGGACTTTGGAGCTGAATATCTCAAAAACGAAAGCGGCGACCCACACTTCTTGAACTGTGGGGAGTCTTCATCCGACCCGAAGATCATCAGGGGAAAATCTTAGATTTTTCCAGCCCGAAACCAGGGACTTTCCTAAGAAAGTCCCCTCACCACGTGGCCACGAGGTCCTGGATCTACGCCAGAGACACCCACCAAACCATCAAAAACAGGAAGAGGACATCGCAGCGGACCGGGTGGAGTTTTCAGCGACCATTTTCAGGCTGAAACAAGGAAGATACAAGGTCCAGTACATTTTTAAATTTAAGATTAGCTTTAAGAGTATCTATAGAAAAAACCAGATCGTAAAGTTATATATTAAAAATCAAAATTATATTTAGCATGTATTACAGATCATTAGTATAAAATTTCGGAATTTTTTATTGTATAAATACGGAGATATTCGACTTTTAGGACGAGCGGGGCGAACGGCACGAAAACAAAAGTCAAATATCTACCGGTTTTTTATTTAATCAAAATCTGGTTTTCACTATTACAGGAGGACGCTGACCCGGGCTATCCCGTGGGACAAAAATTTTTCGTTAAGTAAACATACCAGCGCAAACAAACGCAGTTTTGTAGCTGAAAAAATCTTTTCTAAATTTTATAACCTTTTATTTTATGCTTTAACATAAAATAAAAAATCAAAAATTTATATCACGGGAAAGGCCGGTTCACCCCCTATCTTGTAGTATTAAGTTTTTAAGGGTAGGTCTCGGCTTTTCCGAGCGCCACCCCCCCAAAGACCAAACGGTAAAATCATCCGACCGCATTAGTAAGTTTGTAAAAGATCGCGACGTGAAAAATCACTTTTTTATTATTGATATTTTTTAAATTATTTTTATATGACCAGATAGCTTGTTATGTAAAACCATTTTTGACGGAAAAATTTTTATTTTCGGACCACCCCGTCCAAAGATATAACCAATCAAAAATAAAAATTTTTACCAAACGCAATTTTTTGAAATTTTCAAGTTATAAATTGAAATAAAAGTGTATATAATAGATATTTAATTACAAATTTTTTAGGAAAGGTAAAACCCATATAGACGGTTATAATAAACCACGTTTTAACGATAAGGGTTAATACCCGGATAAAATATAGTGCAAACAAATCTTTTTGCGGTCATTTTTAAGAGACTTGGCAACGAATATTGCTTTTTAAAAATATAAATATCTATTTAATTGTTGTGTTTTATATATCTACGTATAGCTTAGAAAAGGCCCTTTACACCTGTTTTTAAAAAATTTTGAAAATCAAAAACGGCCCCGAGCGCCGTCCGTCGCAAGATTCAGGAATTTACATAAAAACCGCACAGATAAGTTTGTTTAGTTTTAAGATTTTATTTTGTGAGTGTCCCCTTTGTTTACATTTTTTCGCGTGCAATAACTTTGAAGTTTATTATCCTAAAATTATAAAATTTATATCGCCACATAGACTAGTCTTTCCCCTATCTACCAAGCTTTTTAAAATAATTTTCCCACCCCTACTTTTTAAAATACTGACAATTAATCAAAGAGAGGGAAAAAAGTGTTTAATACTAAATATCTCGGAAAATATTAATTTTTCAAAAAAATATCCGGGAGGTTTTTGGTCCAAGACAGCCCCCTTTACAGGAGTCCGAAACTAAAAACCACCCGGGACAACCCTTAGACGGAGAAAATAAGCCACGCCCCCATTAATCAAGAACTTAGAAAAATAACGGACAAAAAAGTAAAAACAATAAAAAAGGGAACACTTGGAGAAATCTCCCATATAGGGTTCCTTGGGGAAATAGTCTTAGATTAACCAACACTACCGCATCGGGGCATAAAAAACTACCCCCAACCCCAAGTCACCCCTAATTTGGGAATAACCCATCTCGGAAACTACTGGGCCGATTTCGACCGGACTTTGACCCACCGGTCACAAAAAATTTCCCAAACCCGGTAGAGCACCGACCGACTCTATATAGAGTCAGTAGAGACCGGGAAAATTAATTTTAAGTTTTTAATAGGGCCTTTTCTATAGCAAATTTGACTCCTGTTTCTCTATTGAGATCAGGAATAGTATTTAAGTAATTTTGACAAAATTCAGGTCTCTATTGAGCCTGAATATAGGTTAAGTTAGTTAGGTTTTTAATATAGTTTAGGTCACTCTGCGCCTCTATTGAGGGCAGACTTAGGGTAAGAATTGACAAATCTGCATTATTGCAAATTTACTATAATTGTATTTTATTCTTATTTTATCCATTTTATTTTCACTGTGATATTGACAACCTGTACCTTTGTTAAGGACAGGCTTAGCATTAGATTATTTATTTCCGTGTATATTTGACAGTGATCGACACCCTGCACCTCTTTTGAGGGCAGGCCTAGTTATAGATAATAATTATTTTATTGAATTGCGTGTTTTGACCCATTTTATTTTATTCATTTTATTTTTATTTTTATTTTTCATTTTATTTTTTAATTATTTAATTGCGTTTTAACTTTACCCGTCTTTTGACACATTTATTAATTTAATTAATCTTATCCAATTTTAATCTTTATTCATTTTTATTTTTATTTTTAACGATTTTACAAAACGACGTAGGCTAACCCACTCAAATAGAATATAATAAACAAATTAGTAAAATAGCAAAATGTATACCAGTAGCCAACCTATCTTCGCGAGGTTAAGTTCAAATAATTTTGAAAATAAAAGAACATATTCCTCTCCCCCGGGAGAAATAGATAAAGAAAACAATAAAGCTCAGCCCACAATAAAATCACCACTAAAATATAAGAATGTAAGGGAATATGAAAGGAGAGCGAATGAGGCACAAAGCAAGATAAAAGAGCAAATGGAGCCAAAAGGCACCAACAGGTCAGTTACGAAAGAAGGGAAAGCAAGGATAACGGAAGAAACGGGAGAAATGGTAAGGATGATAAAAGAATTAGTGAGTAGAGTAAGTGAGTCAGAAGAAAATAAAGAAAGAAGAAGAATGCAAGAGGAGGAAAGAGAAGAAAGTAAAAAAGGTAAAGATGAGGATAAGAGCGAGAGTGAGAATGACATAAGGAACAGTATGAAAAAGATGCATGAAAGGATATTAGAAAACAAAGAAGAGACAAGAGGGAACGGTAATGTCCTAGCAGATATTATGACAATATTGCTGGAGATTAAAGGAGAGGTTAAAGAGACAAAAGAGGAACAGAAGAAGATAAACAAAATTATAACAACGGAAAAAGAAGAATTGAAATATAGTAAAAATAGGATAGAGAAAATAGAGAGTATGATGAATATGCAAGTTGAGGAAAGTAAGAAAATGAAAGAGGAACAAGATAAGCTCAAAGAGATAATGATAGAAAACAATAAAGGGATAGAGGAAGGAAAGGGAAGACTGGAAGCGATAAAAGAGATGCAAGAAAAAGTGGGAAAGCAAATGGAAGAAGAGCGAAAGAAACCGACTAATTGGGGAGCTAAGATAGAGGAAGAAAGGAAGGAAGAAACGTATGCGGAGAAAGTGAGGAACGTTCCACCCCAAAACAAATCACTACACTCCATCATAGTGGCGTCGACCGACGAAACGCTCACGAGCGATCAGGTGTTTGAAGCGGTGAGAAAGTCGGTCGACGAGAAAGGGGAGTGGAACGAAGTAAGGAGAGTAAGAAAGGCAAAAGGACAAAAGGTGATTATAGGATGCGCAAGGGAAAGCGAGGCTGAGAAATTGAAGGAAAAGATAGAGAAGAATAAAATTTTGAAAGTGGAAAAAGCGAGAAATAAAAACCCATTAGTGATAGTAAGGAATGTAAGAGGAGAGAGAAAGAAAGAGGAAGTAATAGAAGGGATAAAAAGAAAGCTCAGAAGAATGAATGGGGAAGAAAGACATACGGAAGAGGATATAGAAGTAGTTTATGAAAAGGCAACTAGGAACCCGCATGTGGCGCACGTGGTGGTCAGAGTGGCTCCCACTATCTGGCGGCAGCTGACAGACACGGGGACTCTTCAACTGCAGTGGGGAATCTCCGCTGTGGAAGATCAGTCCCCAGTAATCCAGTGCTCCCGCTGTCTGGGCTACGGCCATATCAGACGGGTCTGCACGGAGGCGCTGGACAGCTGCAGCCACTGTGGGGGAGACCACCTATATGCCACATGCCCGAACAAAGACTCCGCGCCTAGTTGCCTTAACTGTAGAAGGGCTGAGCTCAAAGAGATCGAACACAACACTTTTAGCAGTGACTGCCCACAGAGGAAACTCTGGGACAAAATCGCAAGAGCGAAGGTGGCGTACTGCTAAGGGTGTTGTGGGCAAGAACAAAATGGGGAGAGGAAAAAAGAAGCAGAAAGAAACACTAGGAGTAGGGAAAAAAATAGGAAAAAAGGCAAGCATGATAAAAAGTTGGCATTGGTTTCACTTTCCTGAGGAAAGTAAGAAGCCAAATTTAGGAAGGAGACTGCTGAAACCCCTTCCCGGAACAATGGAGGAAGTGCGAGGGGAAACCAAAGGAAGCCACGAGACCAAAACAAGTGATGGCAGCAAAATTGATATTTTGATACCTCACTTGCGGAGGCCAACCGGGCTCCAGAGGGGACCACTCAAACTTGGAAGGTTAATGTGACCGGGAAGGGATTTCAGAAGTAAAACAGCAATGGAAAGGAAATAAAGAAAGAGAGCAATTAAGAACAGAAGCTAGTAACAATAGGCAAGATAGGTAGAAACAGCATAAGAACATTAAACTAAAAAGAAATATTATAGTGTAATTAGTAGAATAAGGGAATAAAAAGTGTACAAATAGAAGTAAGAAACATGTAACTACTGAAGTAAGAAACAAAGAAATGTGATAGAATATAAGTAAAATATAGTATAATAAGAAACAATTGTAAAACAAATGAGAAGGAAAGAAAGAAGAAAACTAATTTGTATAGAATAAGAAACAACAGGAACTGTAAATAAAAGATAAATAATAATAATAATAAGAATAAAATGTAATAGATAATAAGAACAGCCAAATGTAAAAAGTAAAACAAAATGTAATAGATATTAAGAACAGATAAATGTGAAAAGTAAAGTAAAATAAAAAAAAGAGAAAAGAAAAACTCGCATCAAAATACATGACAAAGAGAAAAGAAAAACTCAAAAAAACAGAAATATAAAATAAAAAAGAAAGAAAAAGTCCTGCCACTGAGTGGGGAAGCCGATAAAAAAAAAAAAAAAAAAAAAAAAAAAAAAAAAAAAACCTAACCTAACCTAACCTAACCTAACCTAACCTAACCTAACCTAACCTAACCTAACCTTTTTTTTTTTTTTTTTTTGGCAGGGGTAAAAATGCCTTTACGCATACCCTACGCCATTGGGGGTGACGCCTGGTTATGTGGGGCTCCTCGGCCAAGATGGTAAGGGCCGAGACTACCCACTAAAACTTCCCCCCGTGCTCCGCCTCTCACTGCGACAGGGTAGGGCAACAGTTTCCCTTTTCCCTTTCCCCTGTGCAGCGTTTGTCCATCTGTGGACTCTTCCCCGCACAATAAGTGCATATGGCGTCTCCACGACGTTCACTGAGCACAAGTGAACGTCGTCCTGCTCAGTAGCTTAAGGTTGACGAGCGGACTCCCCCAAGTCGGCCCGTCAACAGCCCTGTGGTCTTGGTCTTACGGGGCCAGAGCGCTCGCAAAAGCGCGTCGCCACCTGCCCTGGTCTTACGGGGCCAGCGCGCTCACAAAAGCGCGGCGCCTCCTGCCGGTCCTCTTTCTTCTGAGCGCATCAGCCGACGGGTCCTCTTCTCGGGACCTCTCGTCGGCTTCCTTCCTGCTCAACACCGCTTCACAGAAGGTGTAAAGGGCCCTCTGTGCACTTTCGCTGTCAACTAGTGCTTTGACTACGGTGGGCAGCGACAAGTCCATACCAATTACAGCCGTCAGAACGGCTCTTTCACTCGCCCATGTCGGGCACGTCATTAGTGTGTGTGCAGCGGAGTCCTCTGCAGCGCCGCACTGGTGGCACACTGGGGTCAGCTCACGTCTCGCGACTGTGTGCAGATACTTGCCGAAACATCCGTGTCCGGTTAGCATCTGCACCATGCGATAAGAGAGCGAGCCCCCCTGCCCTTCAAGCCAGTGAGACAGAACTGGACGGAACGCAGAGATTGTACGGTGTCCCGCTCTTGGTCTCTCGAGCCTTCTTGACCATTCATCGGTTCCTGTCTCCTGGGCGTCGGTCCGCCATCGTTCAATAACCTCTGGAAGAGGAACGCAGCCTGTGCTTTGCTTAGCTTCTGCAGTCTGTTCGTACACCCTGGTTAAAACCTCTGCATCTATGTCCCAGGGTAGGGATCTGGCCAGCAAACATGCCACCTCCCCCGATACGGTGCGGTATGCTCGCGCTACTCTTAATGTTGTAACCCTCTGTGCCTGCAGTAGTTGGTTTCTGCTACGAGACGTTAGGGCTCGTGACCAAATAGGTGCCCCGTATAGGGCCGCCGAACGAACCGCGTTTACAAAAAGGCGGCGACAAACTGTGCTTGCTCCCCCCAAGTTCGGCATGAGTCTACACAGAGCCAGGGATACTCGTCTGAGCTTGGGAACCAGCTGTTCGAAATGGCTCTTGAATGTCCATCTTCCATCTAAGACCAAACCTAGGTATTTTAGGGTCTTTCCGATCTTTATATCAACTTCCCCCACTCGGATTTTATAGTCGGCAGGTGGAGATTTGCGGGGCCCATGAAAACAAATGGCTTCCGATTTCTCCATTGCAACTCTCAAGCCCAGTCGTCTAATACGGTCCACCACTTGGGATACCCCGGCCACGGCGAGGGTCGCAGCCGACTGTAAATTGTCTCCTCTAGCCGTGACTAGGGTATCATCCGCATAACAAAACACGTTGACTCCTCTTAGATTCGAACCTCGGATGGCCCAGTCATAACCTATGTTCCACAGGAGCGGTCCTAAGACCGAACCCTGTGGAACACCGGCAGACACCACTCTTTCACCCCGTCCAGTCGCCATAGGGAAGACAACTTTGCGGCCTGACAAGTAGGACATGATTATTTGCCGCAGATACAATGGAAAACCGAACCATGCCATCGCCTCCTCTATACAACAGTGCGGCAAGGAGTTGAAAGCGTTGGCGATGTCCAAAGACACCGCCAGTACCACTCCCCCGTTTGCTGTTACCTCCTCTGTCAAAGTTCTTACTTTGGAGATGGCGTCTATAGTTGACCGCCCCTGTCTGAAGCCGTACTGGTTGTCACTAATATTCGGCCCGATTTCCTCCAAATGTTGAAGGAGGCGGCCAGCTATTACTCGCTCGAATAATTTCCCTGCCTCATTTAGGAGAACGATCGGCCGGTACGCAGATGGTGAGTCCACCGGCCGACCTTCCTTTTTCAACAGCACCAGTTTTCCAGTTTTCCATGTCTGTGGGAAACACATCTCCCGCAAGCAAGACGTTAGTAGCTTGCGGAATCGGTACTCCAGTCCGTTTTTCAAGGCTATCACTAGGGCACACCCAGGAACGCCATCTGGTCCAGGGGCCTTGTTCTTAGATTGAAGCCTCAAAATAGCGGAACCCAGCTCTCCCTCCGTCACCTCCGGGACTTCCTCAGTTCTTGCGTCTGCACTCGGTCTTTGTATACCAAGCGGAGGTCGTTGGTCACCTCTAGGGGGAAAGAGCGCCTCTATCACTCTTTGCAGCACCTCCTCGTCCATTTTGGATGTAAGAGGTGGGGCCCAGGGACGAAGCTTGCTCATAACGAGCTTGTATGGCCTGCCCCATGGGTCTTGTGCAAGGGAGTCGAGGAGCTCCTTCCAAGCTCTTTCTTTTGCCTCAGCAATGGCAGCTCTCAGCGCCTTTTTGGCGTCTTGGTAAGCGGTGTAGAGGCGGTTTTCTTCCACTTCACCTCGTCGTCTACCTCTCCTGCGGGATCTGGTGTATTGGCGTCTGGCAGCTACGCAGGTCTCACGTAGGTCAGCGAGCTCAGCAGACCACCAATACACTTGTCGCAGAGGGGGCAGTGCCTTAACTCTAGGCATTGCCACGTCACAGGCGCGAGTGAGAGCAGCACTAAACCATTCAGCCTCGCTTTCAGTTTCCGGATTTTCTGGGATTGGTGACCAACCTTCAACCAGCGAAGCCTCGATTAAAGCGTCCCTGTCCATTCTTTTAATTGCCCACCTGGGCCCAATCTCCACATTCGAACGACTAACCGAATCTGATCTTGGGGAGGACGCTTCGAACCGAATGTACCGATGGTCCGAAAGCGTTTCCTCCCCAACCAGGACCCTCCAATTGGATATGCGTCGTGCCAGGTCGGAGCTTGTAAACGTAATGTCCACTATGGACCCGCCATTTGCACGAACGCATGTTTCGACACTGCCGGAATTTAGAGTGACCAAACCGTGTGCCACCAACCACTCTTCGACAAGAACGCCTCGGGCATCCGACGATGGACATCCCCATTCAACCTAACCTAACCTAACCTAACCTAACCTAACCTAACCTAACCTAACCTAACCTAACCTAACCTAACCTAACCTAACCTAACCTAACCTAACCTTTTTTTTTTTTTTTTTTTTTTTTTTTTTTTTTTTTTTTTTTTTTTTTTGACCCAGTGAAATGCTGCCTTATGCATACCCCGCCGCCGGGTGTGCGACGAGGTTATGTGGGGCTCTCCCACGTGCGTTCAGCCGGTCATAAGTTATGACCAGGTGAACGCTCGCGGGCATACCCACTAAAACACTGGGGTGTGCCCGCTCTGCCGAATATGACGGCGTGAGATCCTTGTGTGGGACTTCACCACACCGTCTCGGCGGGGCCCGGCTTGCGCCGGGCTTCCTCACGTGTGGAGGGATGCCCCCGCACACTCGGGGCATCCCTCCCAGACGAACGAGGCCGTGTAGTGCGAGCACAGACTACCCTGTCTGCACCCGCTGGCTACGTTAAGGAGGGAGGAGATGGGCGTGACGCCGTCGCCTTCCCCCTAATCGTCTGCGTCTCAGCTGATCCGCCAGGATGTCGTTCTCGCGGATCCGCTCCATGGCCTCCTTCTGCGAAATAACTTCTTCGCAAAAGGAGGCCACAGCCTCCCAGGACCTGTCGCTGCCCAGCATGGCCTTGACTATGCTGGGCAGGGAGAGGTCCGTTCCCACTTCCGCAGTCAGTGCACTGCGCTGCTGGCTCCAGGCTGAACACACCTCCAGGGTATGCTGCGCCGAATCCTCTGCCGCCCCGCACTCGTGACACCGCTGAGTTGCCTCCCTGCCGATTCGGCACAGGTATTTGCCGAAACAACCGTGGCCCGTTAGTACCTGTACCAAGCGGAAGGTGAGGGAGCCGTAACCTAACCTAACCTAACCTAACCTAACCTAACCTAACCTAACCTAACCTAACCTAACCTTTTTTTTTTTTTTTTTTTATTACGCAGGTAAAAAATCTTTTTACAGACGACGGCGCCTCTAAGGGGCACACCGCCGAACGGACCTCACACCTGGCTCCCGCAAGTCTTACGAACCCCCATAGTGGATGCCCACCTGGGACCCCGCAACTCTTACGGGAGCTTTACGGTATAATATCCGCTAAAAAAGTCCTGCGAATACCTTTACTACTGCCTGATGCGGTGCCGCGGGATCCCCACTATTGGGGTTATCTCCGCGTCCCCGCACCCAGCAGTTTCCCGGCCTCGCCGGGGCTCCACGGCAGGGGTCTCCCGCGGTATTTCGGGGACCCCGCAGACGTGCGCGGGTAGGCCCGCGCGTGGGGGCTAGGTATGCGGCCTACTGCCCACCATACCGCCCCCCGTCCGCTGCGGAAAGCTAAAGCCCTCCGCCACCCTCCCCTTGCGGACAGAACCACATGAGGAGGGCCGCCGTTCCTGGAAGGGAGGATCGGAAGGGGAAGCGTAGTTCTTCCCGTCCCTCTCCCCCCTCCCGGTCGCCTACGCCTCCCTGGATCTTCTCCTGGGAGAAGACGGGGGAATCGCGGGCGACACCATCCACGGGGTGGTCCGAGCAGCGGAGGCTACTCGGAATCCCCCCCTCTGAGGGCACCCGTACGGGCGCTGGCTCCTCAGAGGGCCCTTTCTCAGGGGGTTTGCCCCTTGTGACCGGCGGGTCACAACCCCCACTCCCCATGATGTGGTCAGCCGCCCGACCACTTGCCGCGCACACAGCGCATCGAGTCGGGGCCGAGCATGTCGCTGCCCTATGCCCCGCTTTCCCGCACCGAAAGCAGAGGCCGCTGCGGTCCTCCTGTGACGGGCACCTGTCGGCGACGTGGCCCCTGCCCATGCACTTAAAGCAGTGCGTAGGCGGGGGGCCCAGGACCGTCACTCGTGCCAGGCTCCAGCCAACCTTAATCATGTCTCCCTCCGCCACCTTTTTTGCGGCGTCAACAGGGCATCGCACCTTGGCGAACCCCGTGGCTCCCGGTCCAGGGAGAATCTCCCCTATCTCCACCTTACAGGACCGGCAGCCCCCCTTTTCCGCCACCGCCTGTGCCAGCTCCCTTGTTGTGACGAACCTAACCTAACCTAACCTAACCTAACCTTTTTTTTTTTTTTTTTTTTTTTTTTTTTTTTTTTTTTTTTTTTTTTTTTTGACCCCGTGAAATGCTGCCTTATGCATACCCCGCCGCCGGGTGTGCGACGAGGTTATGTGGGGCTCTCCCACGTGCGTTCAGCCGGTCATAACTTATGACCAGGTGAACGCTCGCGGGCATACCCACTAAAACACTGGGGTGTGCCCGCTCTGCCGAATATGACGGCGTGAGATCCTTGTGTGGGACTTCACCACACCGTCTCGGCGGGGCCCGGCTTGCGCCGGGCTTCCTCACGTGTGGAGGGATGCCCCCGCACACTCGGGGCATCCCTCCCAGACGAACGAGGCCGTGTAGTGCGAGCACAGACTACCCTGTCTGCACCCGCTGGCTACGTTAAGGAGGGAGGAGATGGGCGTGACGCCGTCGCCTTCCCCCTAATCGTCTGCGTCTGAGCTGATCCGCCAGGATGTCGTTCTCGCGGATCCGCTCCATGGCCTCCTTCTGCGAAATAACTTCTTCGCAAAAGGAGGCCACAGCCTCCCAGGACCTGTCACTGCCCAGCATGGCCTTGACTATGCTGGGCAGGGAGAGGTTCGTTCCCACTTCCGCAGTCAGTGCACTGCGCTGCTGGCTCCAGGCTGAACACACCTCCAGGGTATGCTGCGCCGAATCCTCTGCCGCCCCGCACTCGTGACACCGCTGAGTTGCCTCCCTGCCGATTCGGCACAGGTATTTGCCGAAGCAACCGTGGCCCGTTAGTACCTGTACCAACCGGAAGGTGAGGGAGCCGTGCCGCCGGCCGACCCATTGTGATAGCACCGGGCGTACGGCTTCTATCGTGTGACCGCCATATTCTGGGCTCTCCAAGCCTTCTGACCATTTTGCCATGAGGACCTCTTGTGCAACACGCTTGGTGTTTCTCATCTCTTCTGGTGTTAGTCGCTCACCTCGCAATCTAGCTTGAGCTCTGCAGTCGTACGCAGTTGCAAGCACTTCGGCTTCTAGCTCCCAGGGTGGGAATCCTGCCAACACACCAGCTGCTGCGAAGGACACCGTGCGGTATCCACGAACAGCCCTCACCGCAATTATTCGTTGCGGCCTGCGCAGTAATATTTTGTTTTGCCGACTTAAGGCATTTCTCCAGACTGGTGCCCCATAGAGAGCCATACTCTTCAAAACCCCCGCATAGAGACGGCGACAAGTTGTGTCGGGGCCGCCTATATTCGGCAAAAGACGACTGAGAGCCAGAGCTGCACCCAATACTTTTTTACCGAGCTGACGGAAATGCTCGTGGAAAGACCATTTACTGTCTAAGGTGAGGCCCAAATACTTCATTTTGGAC